>MPUH01001377.1:0-17066 GCA_001970955.1 Stentor coeruleus | reverse complement strand
ATTAATAATTTAAAGATTTTGGATGTTAAAGGTAGGTTTATAGTTGCATTTTAGCTGAGTAAAATAATTGATTTTGATGAAAATCAAAATTTTAGTGTTGATATAAAATTATTTGATTAAAAGCTTTAAGTAATATTAACAAATCTTAATATTATGTTTAATTTACGATATGTGAGTTTACTTTTGCTAACCAATATAAAATTGTATTATGCTATCAATAAGAAATAATCAAGATCGACAGAGAAATAAAAAACTCTATCACGAAAATATACTATAAAAGAAGAAAATTAACAAGGGCTGGACAATAGTCAAGCGATAATTCCTAACTAATACTAATACTAATGCTATCAATAAATTAAGTTTAAGACTTATAAATTACTTATTCTTATGTAAATTTACTTATTCAATTAATTAAATATCACAATAAAGAATGAAAACTATTGATTTGATGAGTGATTTTAATGCATTCTAATATCTATTAATTNATATTATGCTATCAATAAATTAAGTTTAAGACTTATAAATTACTTATTCTTATGTAAATTTACTTATTCAATTAATTAATATCACAATAAAGAATGAAAACTATCTAAAAAACTATTGATTTGATGAGTGATTTTAATTCATTCTAATATCTATTAATTTAATACCAAATTTCTATTATTATAAACTTTTACATTAATCAAATTTTAATAGACTTTATCACTTGTAAAAGCATTTTTGCTAAATTTTTCTAAAGTAAATCAACAAACTTTACTTCATTAGCATAATTACTATTGAATACTTTCTTAGTTTGATATAAATAATANTTAATACCAAATTTCTATTATTATAAACTTTTACATTAATCAAATTTTAATAGACTTTATCACTTGTACAAGCATTTTTGCTAAATTTTTCTAAAGTAAACCAACAAACTTTACTTCATTAGCATAATTACTATTGAATACTTTCTTAGTTTGATATAAATAATAATTCATATAAATTTATAAGTAGCAATTCCCATTTTGACTTACTAAATCTTTAGCAGCTATAAAATTAAATATGTAACTGATTATACATAGCCTAATAATCTCTTTATAGTTACTTTATATAATACAATAAAAAATTAAATATATAAGCTTTTATTTGCTTGCTTATAAATTCAAAACACTAAAAACTCAATAATCAAAACCACTTCTAATACTTTAATAATAAATGGGAGGAACTTGTTCATCAAAATCTGAAAAAAATCGGAAATCAGTTAGCATGAAAGCGATTCCAGAGCTAATGTATTTTAATAGGATCAAAGGCAAACTTTTAAAAGTTTCCAACAAAAAAACAGAGAAAATTGCTTTCGATGAAAAATTTTTTTATTCACCTGAATCAGCAATTGCTTTTCTAACTGGAAAACGCTTTATAGTTTTAGGCGGATCTATAGGAGATTGTCTCTCTAATGCTGCAACAATAGTCTCGCTAGTAACTCATGATGTTGAAATACTTCCAAGCATGCCAATACCTTGCAAAGAAGGCCAAATACACGAAATTGGTGAATGGGTTTATTATATAGGAGCTTTGCAAAGTATTTCTAACAATATTATGCCTGCCCCAATACTCAGATTCAACTACAAATTAAGTTTATGGGAAGAGGTCATGGAACCAGAATCAGAAAACGAAAAGATTATTTTCTCTTCATATTTGCAATATGGATCCTGTATGATGAACAAACAAATAATAATCTTTGGAGGTATGCGTATATGTTCTATAGGGACATTAAAATGCAATAAAAAAATTTTTTCTTTAAGTTTTGCTAATGGCGTGAAAATCAGAGAAGAGGGGAATCTACCTTTAAAATTAATCAACCCACTAGCAGCATGTGGAGAAAAGCATGGGATTATTGTTGGAGGGTTCAATGCAAAGACTGGAGAACCAAATAAAGCATGCTTTTATATAATAAACAAAGGGGATGTGTTTGAAATACATAAAATAGATACACTTGCAATACCAATTTCTGAAAACTATCCTCCTGTTTATACAAGAGATTATGCTATGTTTATTACATATCCTCATGTAGCAATTAGATTTAGAGATAAAACCAGATGGATGATTTATCAGATAAACAATAAAAATCATAAAAATGCGAATTTGAGAGTGAATCAGTCAGAACGAACAAGATTTTCTTCAGGGGTTGACTTGAAGAAAAACCAAATAACTTCTAATATAAGATTTTCCAATCATAAAACACTGAATAAAAGCAGAGAGGATATAATAGTGCCTACTCTAAAAGAAAATCCTGATAAACCAGAAGAAAAAAAAGAGCTTAAAGCAAAAAAAGTTGTAGAAACTATAAAAGAAAAAAATCATGAACCAGAAACAATAAAAGTATTAGAAAAAACAACAAAAGAGCATGAAAATTTTGAGGATATAGGGCTTGGAGATGAAGATGAAAGAAAATCCCGAGAGCAAAACAAAGTTAGAATAGAAAAACTGGATAAAAAAAAAATACCAAGTATAGATTTCAATAATTTTAGTCAAGGCTTAGGGAAAAATATTGATGAAAAAATTACTATTATAAGCACGACTCCTATAAAAACAATCACGAGAGAAAAATTATTTGATATAAATGTTCCAATTCCGCTGCCTCATGAAAATGAAAAGAGATCTGAAAGGAGTAGTTCAAGCAAAAAGAAAAAAAGTAATAAAATTATTGAAGAAAAAGATGAAAGCCAATTATTAGATAAAAAAGAACGAGAAATTTTACAGAAACGTCCCAAAATAGGGATAGTTATAAGTAAGGCTCCAAGTAGCTCAAGTAGTTCTATTGTAGAAGAAAATTTTATAGACCAAAAAATTGCATTTACGGCTAATAATCCTAAAAATAGGTTGGAAGCTCAAAATACTGGAAAAAAAGAGGAGGCTACAGAAATTAATAATAAAGGAGAATATCGACAATTTATAGGAATCTCTCCATCAGAAATGAAAAAATTAAGAGAAAAAGTTCTTCCTAAAAAAAAGGAAGGTAGTTCTTCTTCAAGTTGTTCTAAGGAAAACTTAGATAAAGTCAAATTAAAAAAAGAGGTGCCAGAAGTAAATTTATCAAATTCTTCATATAATAGAAAAAGTTCACCAAAATTTAATCATATACATCAAAAATCATCAAGTTCCCCTACATTCCTTGAAGATTTCGACATAAATTCGATTGTTCAAAAAAGAAAAGTAACAGTTGAAATAAAGGAAGGTAAAATTGAAATAAATCAGGAAAGACTTAGCAGTTCTTCATCAAGTTCAAGCAGTTCTAGTTTTAGCTCAAGTTCAAGTTCTGTAAAGGAAGGTTATAATTCAAATAATCGAGAAGATATGTGTAAAGATTCTCATTTTCAAAGTGTTCCTGTAGATGATCAAGAAAAAAGTAATGATGTTATAACTTATCTTCAATTATCTAGCCGTAGCTCAAAATCTAGCAGGAGATCAAGTAAAGAAAAAGATTCTATAAGCTCTGGGCATGAACAAAAATTATCAAATGACCTAAATCCTACAGAATTATTAATTTCTGAAGCGCTTTGCAAAGCATATACAGAAAGTCATGAACAAATTAAATATAAGGATTTGCATCAACCAGAAAATCTTGAGCAAATAAAACAAAAGGATTTACATCAAATAGAAAATCATAATATTGATGAGCCAGAAAAAGTAATGATTCCTGTTGTGGCCTCTGAAAATTTTGAAATAACCATTCACAAGCAAATTCATAAAAAATCTAATAATTCCAGTAGTGACTCTTCTAAAAAAAAAACTAAAACAAAACCAAAATTAGATAAGCTTGCTCATGATGGCCCATTTGAAATTAAAATCTCTGAAGATAAAGAAATTAATGTTGCAGTATATAAAACAAAAAATAAAGAGACTGGTGGGAGACCTAGTAAGCCAAAAATTGTTGGTTTTGCAGAAGATTCTGTGGTGATTAATGAGAAAAAGCCAAAAAAATTTAAGGAAAATAATTCGGGGTCTAGCTCAAGTGATGAAAAAGAATCAATATCAAGCAAAAGTAGTGATTCAAGTAAAAAAAAAGGAAATAAAAAACAGTACAGGAAAAATAGTAGCAGTTCAAGTTATTCTGCTGAAAGTGATCAAAAATATTCGGACCAAGAACAATCAGACAGTAGTGAAGATGGCTTAAAAGTTGTAGGATCATCAGAATCAAGTAGTTCTGATTCAAATAGTTCTAGTTCTTCAGATAGTTATAGTTACAGATCAATAAAAAATAGAGTTAAAAAGACAAAGACAATAGCATCAGTTAGTTCTTCTGATATTTCTGACACAGAAAATGATGGAGAAATTACTTTTACCCATAATGAAGGGTCTGCATTTTTGAAACAAATTTGTATAGTCCTTAAAATGAATCCTTTCTTTTTGGTTCCAAGCTCTCTTAATATAACAGAAATGTCAAATTATCTTCTTCAATTAATCCCAAAAAGGAATTATTCTCAAGAACAGGATTTATTTAAGATTCTTGCAGTCATTCACGAAACTGCTCAAAAAAAGCCCCTTCGAGAAAAAGAAAAGTGGAATATTATTATGTGCTCGAAATTACTACCAGAAAATACAGAAATTTCTGCTGAAGAAATGGCTCATGCTTTAAGTCGAGCTTTTAAGTACATCTTACTGAGAAAAACTTAATCAGTTAATTTATTTTTATAATGCAAACTAATATTGAACATGAATATTAATGCTTCAATGAAAAACAGAATTTTAAAAGCATTATTATCTAATATAATAATTTGAATAATAAGTTGATTAATTGCTGATGTTTATAAAAGTTTTTTATCTATTTTCTTGGAAGAATCATTTAATAGCATAAATACTTATTTGCACATGTTATCCACAAAATTCTCTTAGCTTATTATATATATTTTCTCAGGAAACATTTGCAATTTTTGTTTGCAGAAAGAGAGGAAAATGAAGTTAGATATTTTTTGAAGTGCATGCCATTCTTTTCTGAATTGCTTTCATTTAAACTTAATAAAGATAAAATTACTGCTTAACTAAAGTTTGTGAAAAGACTATAAAATCTGCTTCAGTATATAAAAGGAGTGGTCGATAATATTTCCCATGATAAGTATTTTTTGTAATTTTTTAAATTCACTAGGTAAAAGAAAGCTGGTAAAGTTTTATTTTGGTTTAACGTTGGCTTATGTAGCTTCTTGAAGTTTTTCATTTCCTTTGAGTTCTACTTAAAGCTTAAATATATTCTTACAGTATCTTTAATTATTTCCTTTGCACAGCAAAGTTTTTTTTCTACAATATTCCCTTGAATTGGTTCATCCAGTTTGTTTAAATTCTCCATTTGAAATATTAATTAGAAATTTAGTTAGTAATATTTAGCTTTAACTCATCTACCATTTGATTTTTCTTTTCACAAATCTCTTTCTATTTCACCAATTTCAAATACTGCTTCATTTGTGTTATCATTTCATTTATTACTTTTCCATCTCCTCCTATACTCTCATAATGTTCTATTGCAGATTAAATTGAAATTACTTTATAAATTTCCATGAGCTTTATTATATTTATATTTAAGTCTAATTCTATCTTATACTCTAAAACATTTTCTGCAAAGTGTTCAGAAGATTTGGTAGTAGATTCAAAACTAAAATTCTTTACTTGTTGGACTTATTTTTGTTTATAATAAATGCTTATTTTTGATTATAAAATTATCAAAAAATTTTGATTACCTAAATGATATGATGGGTTTTTATAAAATAGTAAAGAATAAAAATATTTTAGTTAAGTAGTTGTTGTTTGCATAAAAACTAGTTTTGAGTCATAAAATGAGCATCCAATAATTAAATTTTCTTCTACTTCAGCAAGACCATATGCTAATGATTGTGTTGAGACTGTGAATTGTGATGTAGGAGTTGTATATTTAAAACCTTCTTCCATATTAGCTGTTAAAAATCCAGAATTCTTCCTAAGCATTCTCCAAACACCGCCACCAATGTTTAGGACTGAAACTTTGCCCCAAGTTCGTGAATCAATTTGTGTAATAGTTCCATCAAAGCTTCCAGTATAAATATTTGTATCGTCTATAAGAATACTACAAATTTCACTCTCATGCAAATTCAATGTTTTAAAAGTTTCCATGTTTCTTGAATCTTTAACTAGCAATTTTCCAATTGATATAGGCACACAAATCAAGTCATTAAATTTTTCGATATACCAGATTTCATATGCATTTAATTTATATGATTGATAACTTTGTGTTGGAAGATCAACAATATGAATTGATCCATCTAAGGAAGCACTGTAAGCAGTATTGCCAGATAATGAAAGATAAGATAAACATTGGTCTGTAAGACTAAGTGTTAATTTTGTGCTTAAACAATCTGTTAAAATTAGCTTACCGTCAGATGTGCAAGCTAAAAAGTTTGATTCATAGGATTTAAAATCTAGGATTCCACAATCAAAATTTAATCTTGAAATCAAAGAATTATTTGCAAATTTCTGAATGCTTCCTGTTTTTATTCCTGTGTCTTTATCTAAATTATATGTAGAGATACAGTATCCATCAAAAGTTTTAACAACACAATCTGGATTTCCATGAACGCTAATTTCACCTTGTTTTTCCATTTATATTGAATTGCTGTCTAAAATCAATAGAAAAATCTCTGATTCTTTTGAAAAGAATTCTTCTATATGGACATCATGCAAGCCAAAGTGAATCAAAATAAATTAAACATAAAAATATTCCATACTTATATAAAGCTAAGACTAAAGTGATATACAGTTAATCTGTTTTATAACTTTATATAAATGCCTTTATAAACAATAATTTTATGTATTTTTATAATATCAAATTTAAAAGAAGGAAAATGATCCCTTGTAAGCATCATTTTAATGCTATATAGGAACTATCTAATACTAAATAGATGCTATATTGGTTCTACCTGATTCCTTATGCTGACAACCAAGTTTTTACTAAATGAAAGCACTAAAGCTAATTTTGGAAGTGCTATTTTCAAGAAAAAAAGAATTTTGAAATCATTAACAGCTGGACTTTAATGAAAAATGCATTTGAATATGCATTGAATATATATTTTAGTATAATATCTAGTATCGAATGCTTATTAATAATAGGAATACTATATCTACTTACAAATAAAAGTCATTTATAAACTAGAAGATAAAATACTTAGCTTTAGCACTAAAAGATTTTCTTTACTTTAATCATTTTCCAACTGTTTCCGTATATTTACTCATAACTTCTTCGAACATAATTTTTGATACGCTTATCTTCATTTTTAATTAAAAACTTTATGGGATATCGTAGCATAAAATTCACATAGAAAATGAATCCAAGCTATGGCTTAGAAAAGTAATATTATGAATTACAAATTATGCTAAGATAGGAAAAAATGTATCGATTCAAGCATAAGGGAAGATACTAAAGGACAAAAAATATTCGCTGGCCAATTGTTCATTTAGTTAGAGAGTTTTGATTAATAATAAGACGAGAATGGAAAATTATTTGAAAATTGTAAACAGTAATTCATCAGCGCTAAATTATGGAAAACAATGAAATATGAGAATTATAGAAGTAATAAAAATTAACAGAAAGGTGGAGATATTGTAAAGCAAGTTCATACATTTTGAGTAATAGGCTTCATATTATCTAATTTATATTATGCATTAATTAAATTCATACTCTTTGACTTTTGAGAATATTTTGCCGATCTTTTTGATAATTTTTTCAATATTATTAAAAAGACCGCTTTAGATAGTTTTGGATATCGATTTAGTTATAAGTGTATCATTTCCATACTATTTCAACTACTAAGTTATTAATTTAATATTATAATTGTCCTATCAAATATATTTAGCTTTGCTTGTTGAAAATTTTAATGATTTCATAAGTATTAAAAAAGTTAAAATATTCTTGAACTCACGAAAATTTCACAATTTTTGTTATAATCTTCGCTATGAACTAATGATCTTTTGAGGATCCTACTTGATAAAAGCTTTTACGAACAAATTTACTTTTTTCTATACTTAATCATCCTTAAACATTTGAAATAGCAGAAATATATTTTCCTATAATGCAAAAATCTTTTATTCTAAATCAAACAACAAAGCAATATCTTTTATCGAACTTGCCTTTAGATAGTTGCATATTTTGTAATTGCTTTAGAAAATTAATATTAAATATGAATGCCTTAGAAATAAACTACTCAGCAAAAGCTAAGTTTTCCCAAGAGTCAAATATGTCTCCAGATACTAAAAATCATAGTGAATCTTTAAATTCCTTAGAATTCTCATTAACACGTAACAAACTTCGCAGTCATGGGAACGAAATTAGCATTCATACTTACCCATCTCAAAATGAGCCTACAAGTTCTATTGTTGATAATTCAGATTTAGTTGCTATAAGGCCACCTAAGATAGGTGAAAGAGTATCTACAGTACTTATGACATCTGAGTCTGTCTTAAGCAGAAATCGCTTACATGAATGCTCTGTACATTTAGAAAGACTCTGTGAGCATACAAATACTGTTGCTCAGTCAAAGAAATTTGAAGAAAAAGTTCAAATCGAAGAAATTCCTGAATTGCATAGGCCTGTGTTTACTACGCATCCAACAGTTGCTTTCTGTAATCGATGTGGAAGAGATGTAAAAACTAAGATTGTGAGGGTAGAACAGAATTTTTTTGGAGTGAAATTTAATGAAATATTGTGTTGCTTTGCCAAAATTTTTGGAGAACAAGAGATCTTGCATGTGTGTTCTCGGTGTAGGAATCAATTATTTAGAATAACTTTATAGAACGTGTGTAAACTATATAATTATTGATTCATAGATTACTTAAATGAAGATTTTTTTTTTGAAAGTAACTTCAATAAATAATTGAAATAAAACNAGTGGCTAGGTAATGCTAGTCTAACTTCAATAAATAATTGAAATAAAACTCTATATAGTTAGGATGATTAAATAGTCTTTTTGCANTTTTTTTTTTGAAAGTAACTTCAATAAATAATTGAAATAAAACTCTATATAGTTAGGATGATTAAATAGTCTTTTTGCATATGCATATAATTTCCATGAAAAATGCTATAAAGAATTTCAAACAAAAAAAATTGGTTTAGGAATCAAACGATAAATGCTATCTCAAATCTGAAAACTAAGATTCTCAATTGCGATGCCTCTATTTTCGATAGAAGAATTCACAGCTAAAGTTATATATTTTACAAATTTATCCTTCTAAATGATAGCTTGTATTCGAGAAATACATATTTTTAACTTTAGCAATAGATCTTTTATTATATTAAATTTGCAAGTTGATTAATGTTCATATTTAGCATGGTAGAATACAGCACTTTAATTTTCAATATCCTATTTTTAAATACTCGCCTTATATCTAAAATGATTTACTGTAATAATAATAATAGCAATGGCNGGGCTGATTGGCAGTAATGATTCTACTCAATAGCCTATTTTTAAATACTCGCCTTATATCTAAAATGATTTACTGTAATAATAATAATAGCAATGGCAAGCATAGTATTTTTGCTAATAGAAATAGTAAAATCACTAGATCCTAGAGATGTTTTAGTTTGTGCTGATATTTCTACTCCTTTTGCATTAAAAGAAAAATTCAAAATTTTCCATCAGATATATATTTTTGAAAGCATTGAATTTGATCAGATGATAGAAGATATCTCAGAATACGATTTCTATATTATTATTGACATTACACTGAGACCTTTGCATTTTACCCTACTTGACAATATTTCAAATCACTTTCAAACATATTATATAACAATAACTAATGATTTATCTTCAGTCTCATCAAAGTGGAGAATTAATGCTCATAATACAATTGAACAAGATAAGTATTCGATTTCAGTCTTATTAGATTATTTGGAATTTACACACTTCATTATCATTTCTTCTTTAAAGTATGAAAGTATTTCACTTGCAAACGATTTGTTTTCAATATTCAATAATGAAGTATTTTCATATCTTAAGTATAACGAAGAAATAGATGAAGATTATATGGAAAATTATGTTAAAAAACTTATAAAAGCAAAAGGCGTAAGAAAAATGCTGATAATAGATTTTGGGACTAGCTTGGAGATCCTGGAAAATAAAATCATAGATCATAACCTCAATAGCATAGGAAGTTGCTTTATATTAAAAGGTAAGAGCATTGTAAATTCAAAAATTGAAGGAAGTTTAGTAGTTGTAGAGCAAGGCTTAGAAAATTCAACATCACTTGAAGATTATGAGCTAAATGCAGTAAACAGGTTTCTAGCCAAAATAAACGACTTAATGTTTTCGAATCATTTTATGCTTCAAGAAAAGGAAACTTTAAACCAAATAATATCAGACTACCTAGCAGCAAAAAATCAATTTCCAATTTATTCCCTTATTAATATCAAAAATAATAAAAAAAATGTTATAGGGACAATTCAAGAAGCATTGATCCTAACATCTTCTATAGCGTTTCCAGGTAATTCAACTTCTCTAATCGTTTCTGAAGCTACAAAACTTCATTTGTCAATAGCAAACGGAACTCACGAAATATATAATATGTATACTATAGAATATTTTGCATATTGGTACCTAGGAGCTCTTTATGCAGTACAAAGGAGTAACATGCTAAATGAAATACCAGAATTCAAAATAGAACTATACTCTGTAGACTGCGGGATATTCCTTTATGAAGAAAATTGGTATAATAACTGTTTAAATCAATCAAGAAATAACTTGGGTTTAGCTTATTTATCTAGCATATGGGATACAGCTGCACTAGGCACTTTGCTGACATTAAAAACTCTTGGTATTAGCCTTCCTCAAATATCTCCAATATCCTTAGATGATAAGTTAGACAACAAAACTACTTTTTCAGAGTTTTTAAAATTATCAGTTTCACTCAAAGAGTTTTTTTCCAATGCTTTTATTTTTCAAAAAGCTCTGGGCTGGAAAAATCTTGCAGTTTTAGCTACAGATGATTCAACATTTTATACAGAATATAACTATGTAGTTAAATATTCAGCATTAGCAGGAGTAAATATTGTAAATGATAAAAACAAGCGTATTCTTCCACAAAATTATACAAGAGCTGATTTTGAAAAGTATAAAGGGCATTTTCAAGCACTCAAAGATACTAATTGTAGAGTAGTTGCTATATTTGCAAGTGATAGAGGGTTGATATGGGAAGGACTTTATGATGTTGGTTTACGTCGAGGAGATATTATCTTAATTGGCGAGTCAGCGATTTTCAGTTTTTTATCAGGCGTTGAAGATGAGTATTTAAAAAAACGTGAAGCTCTCGCAGATGGGGCACTAGTATATAAATATCGGGAATGGATTGGAGATCTTGGTGAAAAATTAAAATCAGAGATTTCATCTTTATTCCCAGAAATTTCATATATGTGCATGACTTATGATACAGTTTCTACAGTGAAAGAGTCGATTATTTATATTTTAAATAAAGGAGAAGATTATGAAGATCCTGAAATACTAAAGAAAGCTATGAGAAATATTAAATTTACAGGGTGTCTTGGTACTGTTTTTTTTGACAGAGACAGCAATAGTCGAGCAAATGCTCAATTTACAATCCAGCAGTTAAGAAAAAGTGCATATAATAATTCTTGGATTATAACAGATGTTGCGTACCTTGATAAATTTTCAAGTAATATAATAACAAGTATTGGAGAGTTTTCTTGGCCTACAAGCGAAAGTACACCATCGAATTTTAGACCTCATAACTCTTGCCCTTTTGATGAATATTTAATTCAAGATTCTAAAGCTAGTAAATTGATACTTATGATTGCATCTATTATTGTTTTTATCATATCTTGTGCATCTGCATATTTAAGCTATTACAGTAACAAATTCCAATTTAGTTATTTAGTAGAAAGAAGAGTTATTACGCTTTCAGATATGATTTTCACTAGTTATTTTTTGTTTCAAATATTTCAACTTATTTCAATGGGTCCGGATCAGATATCACTAAGAGTAGCATTAAAAAATATCCAAATTTTGTGTGCTTTTGATTTTAATGAATTTTTTCAGGTGAAATTCGATCAGTTTTGGGGTTTGTATTATTGCGTTCTCATTTTTTCTATATTTTGGATTTTTTGCTGTATTTTTGTGTTGTTCAAATGCCAGATAAGATATTCTAGATTAGTTTTATTTCAGCAGATCAAGTTTTTAAGTACTTTTATTTTCCCTGTGCTTGGGCATATAGGATTTTTGCCAATAATATCTATGCTTATGAATATTTTTATGTGCCACAAAGCAATCGCAAATGATATTACTTCAAGTTATCTTGATCAAGATTGCAGAGCATTTTGTTATATAGGAAAACACAAATTTTATGTAGTTCTTTCTTCATTCTGTATAATATTTTATTTATTCACTGCAATTTCGTGCAGGCCGTTATGGGAAAAAACTCAAGAGTCTCTAAATATAAGGACGAAATCAGTTTATCTGTCTTTTTTAAGCATTTTTCAGGTCATTGCAGTAATATTAAATAAAAATCTCAAACCTTACAGTCAAGTCGCTCATGGTTATATATTATCTGGATTAATAATTGCAATGATGATTTTAACTTTTTACTTGGATCCTTATAACTATAAAAAATCTAAGGTATTGCAAATGACAAGTTTAGGAATTAGTTTTTGGGGAATATTTACAGCGTCAATTTTTATGAATAGGGAGTCAATTCAAGCATGGATGATTACAGAGTTTATTGGATTTGGATTTATTGGAATAGCAGGCTTTGTATTTTTAAGAAGAATTCCAATACTTTTATATGCTGAAAAAGGATTGGATGTGTCAACTTTGATATGGTATCAGTTTGCAAAAAATAATGAAAAATCTCAGCTTGATCCAAGAACTATGGAAGTTATAAGGTTTTCACTTGGTAATAAATAATGCTGGAATGAATTTTATACAATATTTGAATGAGTAAATTAATTAGCTAATCAATGAAAGTAGTCTAAAATAATTAGAAAACTCTCTTTGATAAATTAGTACATGAAAAAACTTATTGCTTAGTTAGCCTTCTCAACTTCGTTCTTACGTTCTAATAGATTATTCTATTACTTACAGCTAATTATAACTGTGATACAGCACAAAGCATCTAGGATGTAGGCAAACTCTATATTCTTCACATCCATATTTTTTGCGTGAACCATATCCTTGCTGCTTACAGTATTGGCACCTTTTAGTATTATTTCCCTGCTGTAGAAAATGTGTTCGTTTACCTGAAGCGCTCTCTGGTTCACTCTCAACAGAAATGATTTTTCCAATACTAGTAAATTCCGTGTAGATCTTAACTATTCAATTTGAAATGATAAGAATGATACGTCTTCGTTATAGAACCGCCTTCTAATATACGAATAGATGGTTTATGAGTTATGCATCGTAAACTCTATAAGGTAAGCATAGAGAAGCTTCCACCAATTAGCGAATCTGTGAGGAAATGCGTAGTATTGCAGTATTTAATCAAACTGATCTACTTCGTCAATGCAATCTATAATTCTGCACGGCTATTGATATCTTTTAAGTTTCACTAATGAAAATAGAGAATGATCGTGACAGTTGGAAATAAATTTTACTAGTTTCTTATCTTTCCAGCAGGCTAAGAGAGTTTTCTTTCTCATAAATTACACTTTCACCTTTGGTAATGATTCTATCATTTTTTTAAAAGTTGCTGGCAACCTTTTAGATTTTTTTTTATTGTACCTGCAAAATTTATACCGCTTGCCATATATTCTTTGTATTAGCCTAATGAACTATAGTATTTGTTGGCAAAACATTGAATTCTTGGTTTTCTAATCCTTCAATAATTTCAAGTATATATTATTTTCTTCTTTTTAGGCCTTGAAATAATATGTGTTTTATACAGTGGCCTGCTTTTGATTTGCATAATAAAAATGCCTTGAAGCCTCATTTCATAGGTTTCATCGGCATATATTATTTGAGATCATTCTTTTCTTTGTATTTGATCATGGACTTATCGATTACGAGATTTTTTCTAGGCTTGCACAGCATAGTTGATTTTTTGTTAAGGAAAATTTGGAAAAAAAATTTGCAGATGACTTGAAGCTAATTTTAACCTATCATGATTGGGCCATGCAAATTTTTCATTGACATTCGCAGGATTAAAGTTTAAATTAAATAAAAAATTAAAGAGTTCAATGGAAAGTATTTTAATAAAAATATTCATAACAGTAATTTAAATAAATTCTTTAAAATATAAATTCAGTAATGTTAAGGAAGTTTTCTATTTATAAATTTATTCACTAATAAATATTTTTCATGCATATAAGCATAATTGGTTATTTCTTTGCTATCAAATAATGCATTTTTATATAAAATTTTGCCCTGTACACTTTTATTTAATTCCTTTGTAAGATCATGAATAGGTTTATTCAGAAAAATATTTTTAAAACTCAGTTGATATATTTTATGATTCACATATAATCTTTCTGATTAAATATTTCAAATCTATTGATTTCTACATAGAGTATAATGTTATAAGTAATTTAATAGGATAATTGAATGAAAATGAAAGTTATCCATGATGTTGTATATCTTTTGAAATAGACGACTATTTATATATATTTTGAATCATTTTTATGTATGAAAAAAAAAACAATAACAGGTTTAGATGAACTTTTGCTTCTTGAAACCTTTTATTTTTTGTTTATCTTATTACTTTATTTCATAATATATTTTAGCATTCTACTATTAAAATCAGAATGCTTTGATATTGATTTTACAGTTCTTGATCTTTTCTTTGATTTTTAAATTTCTTTCTTATTCTTTAAGTGAAATGATGCCAGAATAAAAAGACTTCACTTTCCCCAATTAATCTTAAATTTATTTTATCATTAATATAGCCTAAATATCAAACTAAAATATAATCTCAATAATTATCAACTTCAAATTAATATTATTTATTACTCTAATAACTATAATTTATATAAAACCTTTAACAAAACATTAACTTTTAAATTTGATTTCTATTTGTAATGAAAAATATCAATAAAATACTATAATTTTAACTAAATTAATTTTACAAGAAGACTCTATTAACAACGAAAATCAAAATTCTTATCCAGATTCCAAAATTAAACTCTGTGACTAGGAGCTTAAGATAAACTATTCACTAAGTTAAAAGCTTACTACTCACCCTCAAAAAAAAAACTTCAAAGAATTACTTGGAAAAGTCAAAAAACACACTATCAAAGATGACGAGTGATACAGATTCCTGAATCAGCTGAAAGAAAGAGGCCATAGGACTCTAAAACCCAGATTGGAAGAGGTACATCCCCGCCAGCTTAACTACCTTCTTCTTTAACTTTTACATAACTTAAGTGACTAATTTAATTAGAATAATTATTTTCAAAACTAAAGATAAACTTGTATTATTTTTTTTGCAATCTTAATCAAAAGCATCTTCACATGATAGACAATAGTAGAAATTATTTTATTCGTTACAGTATATCTGGTAATAACTGCAGAATATGGTTCTAAGTGCATCCCTTAATAAAAGATTTATATTTTGGACAATTAACTGATTAGGTATCGTATTTGCATTCACAATAATTCACTTTTATATCTAGTAATAAATACAAATTCTGTGCAGCAAACTTTAGGGATAAAAATCTAATATCTCATGATGCTTTTATTCATTGTCACTAAACCCATTCAAGCATAGTTATATTATATAATTAACGCCAACGCTTGATATTAAAATAATAAGAGCATATTATTAACACTCTAATTTAAGAAAATAAGTAATCTATTTCATAGATATTCTCGCATTCATAGTAAAGGTTCTAATCTTGAAAATAAATGCAGCAATAAAGACAACTGCAGTAATAACTACAAGCAAAATGCATAATTCTAAATCATTCGTCATCAGAATCTAAAAAATTACTTAAAAAATAATCTTAATTGCATCCTTTTAACTAATAATTTTTTGAGTAATTTAAACATCGATTATTAAAAACAATATACCTAAGCAAGAAATCTTTATGATATAGCCCTTAAAATTTGATTCTATAACATAATCCCTTTATTTTGACTAAAGTTTATCAATTTGCTAGGCAAATTAACTCAAAAAAAAATATTCTAATTTTTTCAATACTATATATATCATGAGCACTCTAAAGCTACTATAATTATATCTGATTTAGAGGAGGAGATTCATGCAATAAGAGCTTTACAATCTTGATAGATAAAAAGTGAAACAATTGTCTACAATTTTGATTCAAAGATAAAAGGGCATGAAAAAAGGCATATTTATAATAATTATGTTGAGGTGTAGTATCTTAGGATGCGATGGGCTTCCATATGAGCAATGCACTCAATGTGACGGGCTAATACTTTGCAAAAAATGTATGCCTATGCACTTTGCTAATAACTTAGAAAAAGATATTATGTGTAGCTTTGAAAAAATTAAAATCAAGCTATCAACAAAAAATTTTACAAAACTAAGAAAAAATATTAAAAAATCAATAAGGAAAATTGAATACCAGAAAACTAAAATCATGACTGAAGCTCAAAAAACAATTTGCCAAATAGAATTAATGGTGAAATCAGCATTTGATCAATTAGATAAAATGATTCTAGAGTATAACCAGATTTATAATAAAACCGAGTTTGATGAAACAGAGAATAAAAAAATAAATGATATCCAAAGACATAGCTTAGACTTTGAAAATCCTTTCTTTACCGAAGTCGAAGGATGTCTTACTAAAAATAAAATCAAAAGAGTTAGTAAGGAAATTATTAAGAATTTATATAGTTTACTGATTGAAGGTCACACTTCTTGGGTAAAGAGTGTTGCAATAACGAGCGACAATCGGTTCGTGGTGTCAGGATCCTCAGATAAGACTGTGAGAGTGTGGAATCTGCTCGAGAAACGACAAGAAGCAGTGCTTGAAGGTCACACAGATGAAGTAAACAGTGTTGCAATAACAAGCGACAATCGGTTCGTGGTGTCAGGATCTAAGGATAAGACTGTGAGAGTGTGGAACCTGCTTGAGAAACGACAAGAAGCAGTGCTTGAAGGTC
>MPUH01001376.1:0-17154 GCA_001970955.1 Stentor coeruleus | reverse complement strand
GTACAAGGGGATTGATCTTGAGGACTTAGTGAAGATGGAAAGAGATAAGTTCGTGAAAATGCTTGGTTCAAGAGCAAAACGAAGACTTGTTAACAGAGAAGTTCCTCACAAATACATCCGCTTTTACAAGAAATGTGTGGCTGCTAAGAAGGACGTACCTTTGGGTGAGAAGCCAAAAGCAGTAAAGACCCATTTGAGAAATGCGATTATACTTCCAGAACTTGTTGGTTCAGTTGTTGGAATTTACAATGGTCGCACTTTTGTCCCAGTAGAAATTAAGCCTGATATGATAGGAAGATATCTTGCTGAGTTCTCTATAACTTATAAACCAGTCAAACATGGAAGACCTGGTATTGGTGCTTCTAAAGGTTNCCAGTCAAACATGGAAGACCTGGTATTGGTGCTTCTAAAGGTTCGACAGCAGTAGATCTTAAGTAATAGAATATATCTCTAGTTATGAATAGAATGATATTAAGTTGAGAGGATTGTTTAAAGAAATACTTTTTTTGGAATAATAATGTGATTTGGATTTCTGCTAGAAATTATGCAAATATATTAGTGAATTTTAAGATTAAATAATAGGTTGGAGAGAATAGGGTGAGCTAGGATATTGATTAAGCTTTATATAATTATTAATTTTAGTATAATTTGATTAAAAATATTGCCTTGATTGTTTTGAGTTGATTAAAAGGAGATTATATATTTTATTGAGCCTTATTTAAAAGTTTTTTGATTTATTTGCATAATTAGATCAGCTTTTATTATAGAAATAGATAATAATCATCTGAAATATTAGTTTTTCCTGTTTGGACACCCTTAGGGCATTAAAATTAGCATAATTATAGTATACTCAATTCAATTAACTAAACTAATTAAACTAACTAAAATAAAAAGTAATCTCCATTTATCAACTCTTTTAGTACTTCTACTAAGAATGAGTTATATTAATACTCCACTGGTAATAAACATTTAATTGATTTTTGTTGGATTAATTAAGCTGCATTTATTATTAAAATCAAAATAACAGTCTGATAATAGGTCCATTTGTCAATAAGCTACTAATTTTAATTGCTTAAAGTAAATTCAGGTAGTTGCATTGATATTTTCATTGTTGTTTCTTTCTTATTTCCTGCAGCGATGAGAACCTATCGTATCTTCATATCGGACAAATTATTTATTTCTTGCTTTGCAAATTATTTCTTACTGTTGATTTAGATGCATTTCTTTTACCAGCTTCAGATTTTGCTTCCAAAATTTTGTACAAATCAGATAATATTTTCCTTCAGCTCTAAGCTTAGCTCATTATAAGCTATTATATCAATTATTACTGTCCAGCATATAAGACTTAATTTTCCCTAATATTTTTATATATTTGAACAATGAAGATATCAAACTTCCAGAATAGAGAACAATAGATAATTAGAAACCTCATGAAGATGACATAGAAAATCAAAACTGAACAATATCTTCAACAATTGAAAACTATCTGATGTGTAAGAATGACCAGCTTTAAGATTTTATCTGTATTTAATTTATAAGAATTAAAAATTTCACTAAAAAAATATTCAATGCATATAGATTAACTTATTTTTCTTATTAAAATCAACATACAATTAAGTCATGCCATATGATATATCAAACTGATCCATCAAAAATTCAAAATCTCGTATAATTATTAATAATATCTTGTATTAGAAAGTTACTAAAGCAATTAGTGCTTCAGCTTTGTTTCAGATAAATAGGAAGTTTCTGAACATTCAGGAGCATTGCCAGATAAAAAGGGTGTTGAAGTGCCTGAGCAGCTGTGCATCTTTCATTTGAATCCCATCAAAGCAAAATTTCCATGAACCTTATAACCTAGGTGCTTAAATTATTTATTAAGTAGAATGCTGGTTAAATTTATATCCATATTTTCTAGCTGAAATAAGTTCATATTCTCCAATTGTTTAGAGTTTCTAAAAAACAATTAATTTCTCCAATTAATTATCTTCACCTGCTCCTAGAGCAATGCTCTTCTATGATATATTTCAGCAATTATAAATCCCATATGGCAAGCATGCAAATAGCTGTGGTGTACATTAGGAAATGAAGGAGGATTTCTGGAATTCTTTATCATCGAGTGTTAATATAGTAAGCATTTCTTTGTCAGCCGATTCGTTTAGCTAAGCCAAAAATCACTAATTGTACACAAGTTATCTAATATTAAAATGCTTTCTGGTTTATGTATCTATGTATATAGTCCGCATTATGAATGTACACTAATCCATCCATAGCTTGGCGAATAAATAATACTATTAGAGGATGCATACTTGTGCTTAGCTGAAAAAAGTCATTTAGTGAGCATTTCATATAGTCAAATACTAGATAAAAATTTCCTTTTTGCGTATTACATCCCTGACTTTAATAACATTTGCATTTATCAGCTTTCAATCTATTATACTCTCATGATGAATTGAAAATGCTATACAATACATTAAATTTTACCTTGAACTCTATTAGATTTTTTAATTTCATTTAGTTTGTTCAATCAACTTTTGACAATTTTTTTGTTCTCATATTTTAATATTTTTGGCAACTCTCTTTATGTTTGATAAATATTTTTTGTAAAATTAAATGCTTAATCAAGTTTCTCTTCAATTTCAGCACAATTTTTTTAGCTAAACTATTTTGTTGGTTAGCAATTAATTTTCAGAATTTATTTTTAATGCAAATGAGATATTATTTTTGTGCTTAATTCCTTAGCATGATTTAAAATGATTCCATATAGTTTGCAACACTCTAAAAATTAAGCACACTTAAATGTCCAACTATCTAAACTATTTTATGACAAATATGGATCACAAATATATATATGGGGACTATTTGCGGCAAAAGTGAAAAACAAGAGAAATCTAATAAAAGTGGGGATTTTTCAATCAACAAACGGGACATGATACGTATAAAAATCACAAATATTCGTGAAGATTACTCTATAGGTGATAAAATTGGTAACGAGAAATTTGCAGTACTTCACAAATGCAAAAATAAACAAACAGGGTCCAGATGCATAGCAAAAATTTTTTCAGTAGCGGGTGTTGAGCCGAAAGTTCTTGAAGCTTTTATAAAAGAAGCAGAGTTACTAAGAGAAGCTGACCATCCCAATATAATCAAGGTTTTAGATATATATAAAGATTCAGTTAATGCTTATATAATAACTGAGCATTGTAAGGGAGGAGAACTACTTGAAAGGATTAAAGAAGAAGGAAATCTAAGTGAAAATAAAGTTGCATCTTATATGAAGCAAATAATTTCAGCAGTTGCCTATCTTCATAGTAAGAAAATAATCCATAGGGATTTAAGGCTTGAAAACCTTATGTTTCTTAGTAAAGATAAAGATTCTTGTTTGAAAATTACTGAGTTTGGAAGTTGTAAGCACTTTGAAAAAAACCTTCGGGTTCTTGAAAAAGTTGGAAACCCTTATTTCATGAGTCCTGAAGTGATATTAGGGAACTTCGACAGTAAATGTGATGTGTGGAGTCTTGGTGTCATGATATACGTTTTGTTATCTGGTTCTCAACCTTTTGATGGTAGTACAGAAGACCAAATAATGCAAAGTGTATTAAATTCTGAGCTTCTTTTTGAAGGGAAAAAATGGAGGAAAATCTCAGAGGAGGCTAAAAGCCTTATTAGATCTCTGCTTAATCGTAATCCTAAAGATCGGCCAACAGCTAGGCAGATACTTAACAGCCCTTGGATAAAGCAACGCGCTGATGGAAATGCTCCAGACAATGAGATTATAAGTTCAACTTTATCTAATTTGAATCAATTTGATAGCCAAAGTAAACTCCAAAGAGCAACTCTAGCTTTTATTGTATCTCAAGTTATGTCATCAGACGAAGTAGGGAATTTGAGGAACGTTTTTAAAGAAATTGATACCAATGGAGATGGACTATTAAGTAAAAAAGAAATACGTAAAGCTTTAGAAAGCAGTACTGGATTCAGTGATCAGGATATTGATACTCTTATTGCTAAAGTTGACCTTGATCAGAATGGAAAAGTTAATTATTCGGAGTTTCTTACTGCGACTATTGACTGGAGTAAAGAGATGTCTAGAGAAAGACTTGAAATAGCATTTAAAGCACTTGATGCTGATCATAGTGGGAAAATTAGTAAGGAAGAACTTATGATTGCATTTGGAGGGAGTCATATGAGCAGTAAGATTTTTAAAGAAATGATTGATGAAGCTGATTTAGATGGTGATGGAGAAATCGACTTGGAAGAGTTTTGCACGTATATGGAGAACTTTAAAAAGCGAACTAACTAGATAATAGGATAGTTAACTTTACTTATATGTTCATAAGGATAAAAAAATATTCAAGTATTATTATTTTGTAGGAAGATTTTGCAAATAGAAAAAATAGTATTAGAGATACAAACTAAGAAGCTTAGAATTTAGATAAGGAATAAATAATATAGGCATATGAGTGATTATGATAAATTAAAGAATTTTTATGAAAATATAATGAGAGAATGACATTAAATGAAATGATAGAAATGTATTTAGAGGAGTTTTACTGATGGAAATAATGCTATATAATATTAAACTGTAAATTGCTTAATATTTCATTTCTAGTCATCATATTATTACAATTTTTTTAAAGTCATTATGATGCTTCATAAAAAGAATCTGATTGAATCCTCTTGTATCATAGAGTAAGGTGATATTTGATAACGGTTTCAGAAATATCATTTCATGATTTAAAATAATATTCATCAATCGCTGCCTGCTTAATGATTTAATTTTTCTTAGAAATTCTATTTATCGTAAATTTTAAACTTTTCAGAATGCTTTTAATTGAATTTATAGCAGTTACTGAATGAATAATTTGAGATTTCTGAATGAATTTTATTTTGCTTAAGTGATTTTCTTTCTTTTAACTATTCCTGCCAAAATAATTATCTTTCAAATTTATTATAAGTCTAGATGATCAAAAATAAATATTTATTTTGAAACTTAAAGTTTAAAGTAGATGGTAGTTAAAGTGGCATAGTTTAAACCTTGTCCGATCGAGGTTTGTTTATCCTACGATCTCTTTCTTTAGGCAGATTTTATATATTAAATCACTTGTTGTCGCTGGTTATATGACTCTTTACTTGGTTGAGGAGGTTTTTACTATTTCTTTTCTTTAGCGTCAAGATGATAGAAGCAAGTCTTGTGCTCACCTTATTTTTCTTGAAGAATCCAGCTTGCTTTAGGTATGTTTTGAAGTTCTTATGGTGTTCATAGCAAACTGGGCATTTAGTTCTAGTACCAATTAATTTAGGCTTGTTTAAGTTGGCAGAAAGTCATTATTATGCTATATTATATAATTCCTAACTAATACTAATGCTATATTATACATTTATAAGTTATCATTTTTAAGAGAAAATGGGTGCTTATAATAAAATATGGAACCACAGCCTTCGGCAAAGTGGGACAATAGTATCGATTTAATCCCAGCCTAACTTTTTTAAGCTGATTCATGGTCGGCGCACATTTCTTATACCTTTTTATCTTTATATTAAACTAAATGATCTTTAAACCAAAACATTATTTTGAGACTTTAGCAACATCAGTAGAAATTTAGATTTTAATATCGATGACTTACTGCTAAATAAGCAAGAAATGCTAAGTGCTGGAATATATTGACACTTACAAAAGTTCTTTAGAAAAGTTTTACAAAATAAGCTTATAATGTAAGTACTTGATGCAAATATAGTTTATTATTCTGATATATTGTATCAAATGATTGTTTTAAGCTCAATATAGCACAATTCTTAGAGTTTCTTACTTTCAGTTTATAAACTATTTAGTGAAGGGTTGGCAATCCTAATTAAATTTCAAAAGCATCATGAAAATTATATATTTGATAAAAATTAATCATTCATTAAAATAAACACCTTTACTTACTTCAATTATATATTTTCTTAAGAAAAAGTGTGAACTTTATGTTACAATATCTTATAATAATTCAATATTTTTCATAAATTTATGTACTTTTTCGGACCTCTATTTTTACATCTTCCAATAAGTTTTCCTACCGAGTAAGGGTAATATGTACATTATCCATTGAGTCTTTTGCATAGTAGAACTACACTTAAGTTTCTTGATTTATCTGATTATTTTATCGATGTAAACTTCTTCAGTAATCAATTTTTATATCTAAAGTATTCTAATCAAGTAAGCATGCAAGGTCATATTATACATTAAACACAACTCCAAACTATATAAAAGAGCTTATTTAATTATTGAATCAAACTCTCCACTCCATTCTCTTTAAGAATTCTTTCAATCTCTTCAAATAAAAATTTGTCTTCTTTATTTTTAATTCCTAGCCGAGTAGCTTTTTCTGATATTTTTTTCCAAATTTCCTTCTTATCAAAAAAATTTCCTACAGACATTCCATACAAAGTAAAAACCAAATCTTTAGTAGTCGCATTTTTGTCAATAATCCGATTATTTGACTCCAATAACTCAATTAATTCTTGCATAAACCTTCTTCTCTCCGTATTTTTTTTTATAGGTACAGGCATATGTTTGGCATAATTATAAAAAATGCTTCCAATTATCTGTATATTAGCATGATGCGAAAGTAACAAAATATGTTTTTCAAACTCATCAACTTGATCACCTTTTAAAAGCTTAACATAAGAAGTCAAAGCTAAAGCAACACTAAAACAATCCATTGTATTCAAAGTCAAACGAGCTTGTTTTGTTAAAAACTTATAAAAATCATCTGAGCCTACTTTATGTTTAAGATAAATTTGAAGGATTCTACTGGTCTCAGTACCATCAAGATGAAGATAAGTCCTAATAATTTGCTGTTCAAGAATAATAAGGAAGTTTTGGTCAAGAAGGCCAAGTTTTTCATATTGTGATATTATTGATGCAATAACATGGGATTGCATATTGTGTTCAGGGCAAAAGTTATTGATTATAACTCTTTGAATTTCTTTCCAAAGTTCTAAACTTGTGTATTTATTATGAGAAAAAGCTGAGGCCACATCGTAAAGCTGTCTTTCTTTTAATTCATCAATTTTGTTTATCACTGCTTGTTCTAATGATTTCCATAGGCCTTCATCATTTATCATGAGCTTTGAGCAGCATTTCATAATGACTATAATGTTAACAAGTGAGTAGCCGTTTAGTTTTGGAGGTAGTTCTTTTAGGAAAACCTTCATTTCAGAGCAGTTTTCCCACCTTATTGTGTGAAGATCCAATTTTTTTTTACTAGATCTATAGAGAAGGTCAAGAATTTGAACTGGCTTTTGACCCATATAAGACTTATAGATATTAGCATTGCCTAGTGCAGTAAGATGCTTGCCAATTTCTGCAGGAAATTTCCCTAGTTCTTGAATCTGGGCAAATTTTCCAAATCTTCGAAAGACACCCCACATTTTAATAATCATATCCTTAAATTATAAAATACATCATTTACACTATATTTATCTATCAGCACATCCAATAGTAAAAATTCCTATTATTCTTGATAGCAAGCTTGGCTTTTGTATAGGTTTTTCATTAAGCTCTTGAGGTAGATGTGGACTTTCCAATATTTCTTGTAAAGACTGAAGCTGCCGAAGTTTGTTTTCAAAAGCCTCCCCTTCAATAATATTAGAAACAACATCACTATCTTCACTACTATTGCTAAACCTAAAGGTTCTAATAGAATCATCCAAACTAAGTTGCTGACTGATCATATAATTAGAAGTTTCACATCTAGAACTATGCTTTAGAATCGGTGAATCAGCATAAAAGCTTATTTCTGAGCGTAATCGTCTCTTAATCTTAGCTCCTCTATCACTTGATATTATCGGTGTTCTAGGGGGTTTTCCTCCTGACTGTTTATATGAAGGAGGGTAGTTTCTTTGAAGTTTACTTTCTATATCTTTATTCTCACAAAAATCATTGACTGACTTATCCTTCGTAAATCTCATACTAGTTAAAGACCTTGAAGAACCCCCATCATGTTGTTTATAAATCTCAGGGATTATAAATGATCTAGTCTCTGACTCAAAACTTACCTCACAAATCAATCCTTGAGAACTAACTACAATACCTTCTCCAAAATTTTCTACTGTAACTTGTGACCCTGGAGCATAGTATCCAAAATCAACTTTGTCTTTATAAACTATAGATTTAAATTTACTAAACCAAGGATGTTTGAGTATTGTTATTATTGATGGTCTATTTTTGGGATTTTCTTGAAGAATTAATGTAAGTAGATCTTTGCATTGTGTAGATACTTTATCAGAAAAGTTTATAATACTTTGTTTTATGAGTATTGATTTTTCTAAATCATTTTTTGCATTGAAAGGTGGATAGCCATGGGTCATTTCGTAGAGTAAAACTCCTAAAGCCCAAATATCTACTTTATTTGTATAACGATTGCGAAGTACTATTTCTGGGGCCATATAATCTAGAGTCCCACAATAGGTTGTTCTTTCTTCAATTCCTTCAGCACACCAGCCAAAATCACAGATTTTGACAATATTCTTCGATGTTATAAGTATATTCTCAGGTTTTACATCTCTGTGAATAATATCATGTTCATGTAAATAGTTAATTGCAAAACATACTTGTGTAAAATAATAAAAAGCTTCTTCTTCATATAGGCGCTTTTTTTTTCTGATATAATGAAATAAGTTACCTTTTTCAGCGTACTCTAAAATTAAATATAAGCTTTCTGAATCTTCTATGTGTCCATATAATCGGATAATGTTAGGATGAATAAGTTTTTTCTGTACAGAGATTTCTCTGTGGATCATTTTCAAAGTTCCTGACCTATTTAAATTTTTCTTCTTTATGATTTTAAATGCGTATAAGTTCTTTGAAGCTATGTTTTGAACTAATTCCACTTCACCATATGCTCCTCTTCCTAATGGTTTATTTTGTTTAATAGGGAGAAAGTCATTCAAACTGATACTTTTATCACTGAAATCAATTTTTTGGCTGGTATGCATGTTCTCAGTTTTACTATCGCTTGAGCAGTCCCTTCCATCTAAATCATGCCTAATAATTTTAATCTTGCTAACTTTTTCTCTGCTCTTTAAATCCATTTATTTTAGATTTATTTATGTTTTCATTATATTATGTAATATATATTAGCTAAATGAGCTTTGATATATAATCAGTAACTCTTTTGTCTATTAAGACTTATGAATTAAGATAAATTCTTATATTTTTGATAGCTTTATGAATGGTTTTGCATTATAAGCCAATTAAGATATAAGAATAACGCTTAACTATTTATTTCATTATAAATTAAATTTTTGCTATACTGATACTACTATTCCAATATATTCATTTAACCATCATATAATTTATGTCCCTTTAAAGACAATTAATCTTTTATATGAAATTCACTCATTAGAATTAGCAATTAGCATTTACTATTTCTTATATTTTTGAAAAGATCAATATTATCTTACTTACAAAACTTTACAATAAGACAAAAAAATTCTACTAGAATTANTAATATTATCTTACTTACAAACTTTACAATAAGACAAAAAAATTCTACTAGAATTATATAAATACATGAAAAAACAAGTTCTAAACTAATCATTTTTTGAATTCAAAAGATCTGATCTGTGCCTTTCATATATAAAATATCATGTCTTGACTAATTACTCAATATTTTGAAAATATTTATGTAATTCTCATAAGTGTTTTGATAATAATAATTAAGTAACTTATAAGATATATTCCATTTATAATATCATGAAGATAAAATCGACGATCAAAAAAAGTCATTCTCGATCAGGAAGTAATGAAAATCCAGTAAAAGTTAGAGCATTTTACAACGATCGTTTTCATTTAAAAGAAGCTTCAAACCAACTTGAAGTTCCTCTATTAAACAAGTCTGCTGTTCCAAGTCTAAAAACTTCCAAAATAAAACTCCCTCATTTAGACAAGCCAGCATCAAGTCGAGCATCTGATCAAGATACACTTTTGCCATCTGAATCAGAAGATTCTGTTCAAGATTTACTTAAAAGATTAAAGACCTTATACAATAACAAAGGTATATCTGAAGAGAATTTCGAAACATTTGAGAAATGTGTGTTAAAACTGCCAAGACAAAAAGGTTCAAATATAGTACGTCATGAAATGAAAGCTTTAAAAGACAATACATCACCAACTCTACTTGTAATGAAAGCTATAAAAAACCGAGAAGAAAGTTTAGCCAGTATATATGAACTTAATTCTCATTTAGAATCAACTGACTGGTTATCTCTAAAAGAAGTCCACCTACAATGTGCTGAGCTTTTACACGGACACAGGCTTTTCACATTGACAGTTGTTGAAAGTATTACTAAATGGAGAGAAGAACTGACAAATTCTTTAATCATCAACAATTTATCAATTCAGTTCCTAGAATTCAAATATCAAAAAGAAAATTATCTTATTAAAATGAGAAATGACTTGGACTTCTTAAAAGCTTCTCAGTTTTCAAAAATACTCAGCTTTTCAGATAATTGTGACCCTTTGCTTGTAAGTCCATCTATACCTTTAGGAAAGCAAGAACGTGGGAGAAAGCGAGACCCAAATTATTTTATTGATGATGGCCAAGTAATAGTCCCAATACCAACATTTATTATTACAAGAGTTCGAGATGCTGAAGACAAAATCCTTAGAGAATATGAATATTTAAAATTTCTTGAAGAAAACACCCCAAAAAAACAAGCTGAAATGTTTGGACCTATGATATTAGAAAGCTTTATTGAAGAAATCATTGAAACAACTGTAAAAGAAATAGGAAATGAAATAGATTCGCAGAAAAATAAACTTTTAGAAGATATGAGAATAGAAAAGGAAAAAGAAGAAGCTGCTAAAAAGATCTTGGATGCTATGATGAAGAAATTTATACAAGATGAACTAAAATCTATAGCACAAGAACAGATGAAAATGATGAAAAAAAACGCTAAAGAAATCATGAATGAACAAATTGCAGGAGATTTAAGCCAACTAATACTTGAACAGTTGCTTAAAGATGCTGATTTATTCGATCTCTGCCTAGGAGAGTTTAATGATTTAAAAGCTATTAAAGAAAGTGAAGATAGAGAATATAAATCACAAAAAGACAAATTAAACATGAAGCTATCAAACGATTTTTTTACAGGTTTTTTAGATAATTTTTTCGATGAAATTTTGCGAGGAATAGCTTTGGAAACTTTAAAAGACATTCGTAGAGAAAGGGATGAAGAAAACTCTTTATATGCAATAAAGTCACCTTTAATGGAAGAAATAGGTCTTGACTTCGCTTCAATGGATTACTTTTCTGACTTAACAGAGATGAAATGGGTGGCTTTAAAACTTCCAGAAGAACTGATTATTGATATTATGAATGAATATTATTCCGTGTCGCCTGATATAAACCATACAATCCTCCCAAACATAGAGGATTTAATGATAGAATCATCAAAATATACAGACACCTGTTGGTATTGGGCCTTAAAAGGAACTTTAATATTAGGATTTCTAGTATTTTCAATTGACTGTTTCAATAAAACAGGTAGAAAACTCATAGTCCACCATATTTCAAGTCTATTTTGGAACAAGTTTTCTTCAATACTAGAATCAGCTACACAGCATATTTGGAGTATTGATAACTGTGATGAAATCAGAATAAATTTATTCACAGCCAAAGACTCAGATCTGACTCCTGAAGTCAAAAGAATTTTCACTCACCTTGGTTACAAGTGGAAAACTAAATATCCAATCAAAGAATCAGAAAATGAAATAACTGTCTTAGGTAAATCAAGAAACGAAAAGTCTAATACTCCAGCTTTTATGGCATTTAAACTTATGTGCAGTGAATTTATAAGCACATCTACTACCCTAAGGAAAAACAGTCAAACATTATCTCCGATGGCTTTTATTGGAAATAGGCAAAACATGCTCCATGCTCTTCTTGGAGTTTTCGGAAAAATTGAAAACTCCAAATTAAAACTTTCGGAAAAAAGCCAGACAACTTTGCAAGGAGTTATAACTTCACTTTTTACCCTTATGAATGAAACCCAATGCTTTTCTTTCCCATATATGGTATCAAGTGGAAATAACGAACAATTATCTAGTTTTTTAAGTAGATACAATTTTGATGTACCTTCAGTTAATGGAAAAGCTTCAGCTTCAGTCTTAGATTTGAAATTTCGTTGGATTTCTTGTACTAATTTGATTCAAGAAATCAGAGGAGTTCAATATAAATTTATGAGATTTAAATCTAAAGACATCCGTTGTGCAAAACTTAATGAAGATATCGAAACTTATTATGTGCCAACTGAACTTCCGAATATTTGTGCTTTTTTTATTAAAGCTCCTGATATTTTTTCGGATATCCAAAAAGAAATTAATGTGAAACATCTTGACATGTATAGTTTAGCTGAAAAAATCTTACAAAAAGATGGAGAAGAAGAGGTTAAAGAAATTTGGGTACCGTGTTTCAATATAAATACAAAATGGCAAGTCCCTTGGATTGAAGGATATGAAATCCCTGCACAACAAGAAAATGAAAAAGATGTTTTTGTTAAAAAATGCTATGAAAATGTTAAACTAGAGATGAGTAACCAAAAAGCACCTGATGGACTTTTGATTATAAAAAATAAGTTTGGCCCAGTTTTGATAAATGATTTTATATTTGGCCTGATGTATAGCAAAGGGGATAAAATTTTAGATATTCCATTGTTTACTTGCTTAGTTAGACAAGATGATTGGGTAAAAGCTATATAATGCATAATCCACTTTATAATAATCATAGAAAATTATAGGCTTGATGTCTTCAAAAAGGTTAAGCCTTAATTTTTCCAAAAACTGTATATGTTTCACTAATATAATTGATATTTTTATGATAAATATATATATATTTTTTAGTATTATAAGCTGATTGTGATTCAATTTCATTCAAAAGTTAAAAAAATGTAAAATTAAAATATATGCAATAATCTGATAATTGAATATTGCATTTAAACTTAATGAAAAGTTTTAAAAGCGACTTTTTCCATAAATATTATAGTTAAAACCAAATTTTAATTTCAGAGATTAATAATGACCCTCTTTTTTACGCTAAAGAATTGATTCAATATTTATTATCCATTATTGTAATACTTTTATAGTTCACTCTAAACTTTTATAATAAAAATCTATATACAGCTTAGGCTTATTTATTTCAATTCCAAAAAATTAAACATGCTTTAAAGAAATATAAACATTCTTATCTCAAATCAAGATCTTAAGAATAATTGTGATTTATTAAACATCAAGATTTTATGAGATAATAAATCTACTAATGAAATTTTAATTTTTATTATTAAAGAAATTCATTTAATACAGAAGACAAAATTTTTTAAATTTTTCTAATTTTGAAATTCAAATTGTATTAAGTTCTGCAAAACAAAACAATTAAAATTACCATTTTGCTTTCATATAATCCAATTTATATCTAACATATTTTTTTCTAACATGGAAATTAAGCCTAAAGCCAAAATTTTGTAAAAGCTTTTAGTTAGCTCAAGGTTTTTGGATCTTTATTTATGTAAAAAGATAAGTTTTACTTATTGATATAAAATTTAGAGAGTTTCTTTATGATTAAAGATAGAATGCCTTTTGGCTTGCTTTTACTTAGAATTTTCTTTTTCTTGATCATCCTAATTACAGCAATACAGATTGCTTCATTCTTATTTGATTAGGAATTCCTTTAGATTTTGTATTATTATCAAAGTAAGTATCTATTCAGAAAAGTTGCATGGCAATACAAGAAACTTTTATGGAAATGATTAAACTCATCAAACCTAGAAAGCTCTTTATAAGAAAATTTCTATCAGGCATATATAAAGTTTCCTGTAAAGCTCAGGGAAGCTTTCTAGGAGGTTAATTAGTATAATCTTAGTTAGTTATTATTACTATAGTCTTTTGTTCCATTATATCGTAAATTAGTATACATAATAGTTCTAAAAAGATATGAAGGAATAATCTAGAACCAAGAAACACACAAAAAAGCACTGAAATATAAATCATTTAGTATCAGTGACAAAGTAGTTTCGAAACTTGTATAAGAAAAAACTTAAATTTACTATAAAATGTCCAGTTAAGAAAATTTTTACTTGAGATTAATTTACTCTCATCGTTGAAAATTCGCTGAATTGTATTATTCAAAATTAACCGAATCAATTTTTTCTCTATAAGCCTCTAATTCACGTAATCTACTCATCTTACATATAAAATACTACATAGTATTAATTTCAAAGCATCAGATCAAATAAATGTTGATCTTGAAAATGTATACACTCATATTCCACAATTCTATATAAATACCCGATAACCCTTTACACACCCTTCATATCATCAAATCCTCCTAATTTATGATTTTATAAAAAAACCCCAACAATATCAGAATCACTTCTCAATCATCGTATGGACATATTAAATAATCAACTGAACCTCTATTCTATCATAGTTCACAAACCAAATTCAAACATCAACACATATTATGAAGTCCCTTTAATAATTATCTACTATATAGTCTATTGTTTTTCTATCTCCTCCTCGTCATATCTTTCTTCACTTTCTTCTTCTTCTATATTCTTAGCTTTCTTACATGTTTTTTTACTTATAAGCTTTCTAGCTTTGATAACAAAATCTTCAATAATAAGTGGTTTTATAAAATCTGCATTCTGTGGCATAATAACAAAGTAAAGCACCCCATTTCTAAAATGTGACGTAACTTCTTTTATTATAATTTTTTTAAACAAAACATGGGAATCAGACTCTACTTCAAGAGTTCCTCTCATTGCTTTGTCTCCAGAGGTATTTGTTGTAACCAGCTTTGGTGGACTTTCTGTTGTATATAAAAAAGCTTTGAATAGTACTGGACGAGGAAGAACAGCTTTAGCGCCAGAGGAATTTACTATATTTATAGAGACTGAAAAGCATCTTTCTTTGTATAGCGGTAATGAGATATCTTCATTAAGACATAGAAAGTGAGTGAAGGAAAGTTTTGGACCACAAAGATAATTTAACAAGCCTGCCTTAGATGTTTCTTCTCCTTCAATAGTATCTGGAACTGGCTTAGGTTTAGAAGGAGTAGAGTTACTTTCTAAGAGTTTTTCTAAGACTTGGCGGGTCTGTTCATAAGCACCTTTTATTATTTCGCTTTGTTCCATCATCATTCTGAACATGCTATACATAAAAGTAGAATTGTCTTGTTGATAAAGTCCTATAGGAAATGGATTATGGATTTCTTCTTGAGATTTCATTCTTGAACAGTTGCAAGAACCATCTCTTGAAAGGCATAACGGGTTATAAGTACACATGGTGTTATTATTTATTAGTGGCTACGGTTTTCTAAATTTTAATCAAAAAAATATGAACTTTTGATTTTAGTCTAGTATAAGATTTCTAGAATATGCTAGAACATTTTTCTGACTTTGATGCTTCTTTTTAAGTAGAATGAGATAAAACTTCGAGGGAAATTGAAATTTCTGTTGGAAATGGCTAAATGTGAAAAAGCTTTGAGAAAAATACTGGGCAAAGGGTGTCTTGGAAAGGAAATTTGCCTGATTATTAGAAGTGAAGAAAAAAAGCGTAATGAGATGTAAGAATAAGCTTATAGTTGGCTGGGTGTATTTATAGTATTAAAAATCAATATTTTTGTGTATGTGAAACTAATATTTTTATTAGACTTAATAATTTTTATACTTTTTAGTTTATCATTGCATATAACTCAAGCAATTATATGGCCAATGCTAACTTTAACTTTAAGTAAAGTTTTTTTACTTTTATATATTTATTAGTCATGAGTTTGTTTAAATATGTATCTCCATAATATTATATGCACATTTTCCAAAAGTATAAATTCTATTAAATTTTGACAATTTATTTTATGATTATCTTCCATTAAAGGAGGCTTTAGTCATATGTCTCCTCCTGAATTAGAATTATAGAACGGAAAATTATAGACCCTTTTTATATTGACAAGGCACTCGGCATTAGAGTGTTTGAAGAACTTGAGGTGCAAAGTGATAAGGCCTAAATATCATCAGGCAAGAAACAAGATAGGATAAGAAGCAGAAAAAGAAAAAAAGAGAAAAAGAAGAGAATTAAGTAGTGTCAAAACCAAACAGAAAAAATATGGAATAAAAAATATAAAATATTTAAATGAAAAGTTCATATTTCGCAAGTGCTNCAGAAAAAATATGGAATAAAAAATATAAAATATTTAAATGAAAAGTTCATATTTCGCAAGTGCTAGAATTTACTGAGAAATAGTTAGAATTTAATGTTATACATTCTAATAAAGATAATTAAACCAAAAAGCCAATTGTGTGATATTCACGATTCTTAAAAAAATATTATGACTCAATCAGCATTGATGAATAGATTAATATATATACTAGTTAGTAAAAAATGAACTAGAGTAAAAATTATTATTTTCGCTGTAAAGCTTCGGATTTCTAGTATATAAAATCAATAAAGCAGGCGGGAAATTATCATAGCATGCTATAGTATAGGAGGTTTGGAATAGATTTGAGAATGATTTTCAGATAAGATACTTCTTATTGGCAGATTAAAAGTCAATTAAACTAACTAGATAGAAGAAAGAGTATTTCTTGAAAGATAAACAGCAGAATTGCAAGTAATAATATTTGAATAAGTTAGGATTAGAGTAGATATTCACATGAAAGAAATACAAAACTAATTGCAAAAGTCTAAAAACTCAAGGATACCTAAAAATAAATCAAGAGATTTTATTATAGATATATTTATGAATAAAATATTATAGAAATGCACTGAGATTTTATTGGTAATACATACAATTCACTGTAATATGTGCCTAATAATGTGCTAAGCTAAGTAGAAGAAAATATAAATAATCTATGAAATTTGAGTGTTGTATGAAGCCAAGTACTACATTAGAACTTTAAGTCTAAGCAATCCTGATTCACAATTCAAGCAAAATTAATCATTCCAAAATACACGAACTATTAAGCATTATAGCTTAGTGATATTTATTTAATCTCTATATAAGCCTAAAGAGGTAAGAGCAACTAAGAGTTTTTACTTACTTTTTCATCAAAATTATAGAGATTTGCTAGTTAGGAAAATTTGCTCTACCTATTTAATTAGGCTAGTATATATTT
>MPUH01001375.1:0-17156 GCA_001970955.1 Stentor coeruleus | reverse complement strand
TAATCACTATGGGTCTAAATCAAATTATGGAACAATTTATATTTCTGATAGTACTGGACGTAGGTTTAGTATTTCCTTAACATATAATGCTAGAGGATCATCAGGATACNATTTCCTTAACATATAATGCTAGAGGATCATCAGGATACTGTGATTTTGATAAAGTTAAAGGGTTAGAAGGGATTTATATAGCTAATATCTTTGATAAAAACCATTTACTTACGGATTCTGATGAAAAAGTTACAAAAAAAGAAGCGAAAAAGTTCCAAAAAACAGTGATTACCTTTGACAAAGGTGGGGAATGGAAAAACATCGAACCCCCTGAACGAGATTCTGCAGGTAAGAGAATCATATGTGAAGATGATTGTTCCTTACATTTACACTCAATAACCTCATCGTTTTCTCCAATTTACTCAAACGAAAACGCAATTGGCATTATTTTAGCAACAGGAAATATTGGTCGATATTTATCATATAAAGAAGATGAGCTTAACACCTACCTTTCTAGAGATGGGGGTTTATCATGGACTGAATTGAAAAAAGGTGAATTTATATATGACATGGGTGACCATGGGGCAATAATCCTCATGGCTGATTCTCAAAAAGCTACAGACACTCTTTATTTCTCTTGGAATGAAGGTTTGACATGGGAAAAAATCTTAATAGACTTTCCTTTAGAAGTTGAAAACATCCTTATTGAACCAACTTCGACTTCACAAAAATTTTTGGTTTATGGAGAAAAAGATGGTAAAGGTATAACTGTTGCAGTAGATTTTTCAACTTATCATGAACCTATGTGTCGTAAACCTGATAAAGCAGGAAGTTCAGATAGTGATTATGAAATCTGGAGACCACAAAATTTAATGTCATCAGGTTGCTTAATGGGACATAAGGTTGAATATGTAAGAAGGAAGCAAGATGCTGAATGCTTTAATGGGGAAGAGTTCGAAAGGCCTAAGTTTATAGAAAATTGCGAATGTACTGATGAGGATTTCGAATGCGATTTAGGCTATTATAGAGAAGAATCTGGAGTCTGCACAGTTATTGAAGGATATGTGTTTTCTGAGAGTGAATGCAATGAAAATGATTTTATGTATACAGTAACAGGATATAGAAGAGTTGCTGGGGATACTTGCCAAGATGGGGTTAGTTCTCAATATGAACCTATGCAAATCCCTTGCCAAGATAACTCTGGAATGTATTTTTATATGATTTTGGCTATTGGGTTTGCTGCAGGAAGCCTTTGGGCTTTAGATAAGTACGGAATTCAAGCAAAAGATTTATTTTCTTATTTTTCTAAAGATACCTTTGATAGGAGTGGGTTTTTTAGTGACTTGACTAAAGCGCCTGAGGGTATGGAAGAGGAGGAATTAGGTGAGACAAAACTTGATGCAAATGAAGAGGAATTTGACCCAAGAAATTAAACTAGATTATAACTATTATCTAAAATATACTGCACTTATTGCCAGCAATATTGATTGTTGGAAACCCAGAACATATTCCACACCCAACATCTTGTTTTTCATTTTCCACAATCACTTCCTGAGGAATTAACATAAACCTATTACTCGAATCAAGATTCTCATCACCCTTAATTTCACTATCTTTAGCATGATCAGACTCTCTGCTTTCTGTAGCATCATTAATATTATCTTTCTCTTTCTCTTTCTCTTTTTCCTTTTTCTTCAACTCCCTCCTCATCTCCCTTTTTTTTTTCCTCTCTTGTTTTTCTCTTTGTTTCTCTTTTTCTCTTTCAATCTCTTCATCATCATCAATTTTATATTCCTCATCTTCTAATTTCTTCTCTTTAGTAGTATATTTTTCTTCATAAACCTCATCTTCATATGTATTTTGCTTCTTCTTTTTCGATTTTTTTTTCTGTTTTTTTTCTTGTGATTGATTAGTATTATTATATTCATCAGGATGTATTTTTTCATTAATACTTATCGATCGACGTTTATATTTGTTTTCACAATCACTTGGTTGGATCATTTGCGATTCAAAACTCTTATCTTTTTTTTCAGTGACTTCTAAAAATGGAGTCCCATCTAAAGTATAAGGAGCATTAGGCATAATTGGTGGCCAGAACTCAGTAACATTTGGTGCTTTTCCTCCATATCTTTCTTCAACTTGATAAGCATTGCAATGGGTTAATAATTCATCAGGTGTAGATTTGTTAAGTATTTTAACTTTTTCTATAAGCACTTCATCTAAAAAAGGTTTCACACAAGTCCATGTAAAGTAGACAATTTTTGAAGGATTTACAACATAGTTCACCCCAAGACGACATCTGAAATTGTCGGTAAGAACACTAACAACTTGTTTTATTGAAGTCATGCTTAGGTCTCCAAAACCTTGTTTTTCGAAATCACTAACAATTACCCAGTTCTCAATTTTACCAGGTAAAAGCATGTTTTCTATAAGGTAATTCAAGAAAAAAGCGACCATTTGTATGTATTCTTGGATTGTGTACTACATAGAAGTTACTTTTTTGAAATCAAAACGATTGAAATTTATCATCATGATAGGCCGGAAATGGACATCTCTTCCATGAATATACACGCACCCTGATTTCTATATAGAAACTACTAGTAATTTCTCGACTTTAGGGTATAAAGATAAGTAACCATTTGGCATTAAATCTCTAGTCCAAGCTATATACCTAGCCAAACCTTCTCTGGCAACTCTGGTCTTCCAGTCTGTTCCATAGCAAAATCTTAGAACATCATTACGAGTCCAATTAGGATGCAAAGCATAAGGGTTTATATTGAATTGCTTTAATTCAGCCTCAAGTCTTGAGAGTTTTTCGCTTTCTAGCTCTGTCAATTTTTGGTCTCGGAAAATAAAGCGTTGAGCTTTTTTACCTTTTCCATGAAAAATTATGTAAGGGGCAGGCTCGTAATTGTAAGCTTCAGGAGGAACTCGGACGTAGTTTGGGATTAGTTCATCAGACATATTATTTATTTTATGTGCTTTGAATGGATTTTTGGGTTTTAAGAATATTTCACCATTAGAAAGGGAGGAAGTTAGAATGTAAAATCAGTATTTTTAGTTTTTTGGTTGATGATTGACTATGACAAAGAATGATTTTATAGAAGATTTTATTGTATATTATAAGTTTTTTTTTGAAAGGAATGAAAGGTAGGTGGATAAGGTATTTTTAAAGAGGAAATAAAAAATTAAAGCATTAGATTAGGGAATGTGCAGGATGAGGAAATAAGGTGGAAAAGGATTTGGAGATGAGTTTTAGGTAAGATGATGAATAGAGATGTAGTGTTTTTAAGATAAAAGTATTTTGTGGGTATTGAGAATTCTGAATATGGGAGATGTTAAATGAAAATTAGGGAGATGAGTATGAAAATAAAATTCAATAAAGCTTGTTGCTAAGGAGTAGTTTCAATTAGGGAAATGACAAGAAGGTTAAAAGTATATTATAAGTCTATTTGTTTTTAATTTATGTTATAGTTCTTAGATAAGATAAATGTAAAATATAATAAAAATGATACTAAAATTTTTAGGTCAAATCATAAGATTAAGTGAAAAAATATCGAAACTTTTAAGATAGGCTATTTTATTATAAATATACTATTTTTATTTTATAAATTGAATTCTTTACTTAAATTTGTCTTGAAAAGCTATATATCTGAGTATAAAAGTATTACAATTTAACTTAAATCATAAAATTTTGATAACCTCTAACGATTATAAAATTTATTTCCTTTAATAAAACATCGTATTCTAAACTTATCCAAACTATTTAGTTATTTTATTCATAAAACTTAAAAAAATACAAATTATTTATAGCAATCAAAAATCAATAATAAAATNTAAAACATCGTATTCTAAACTTATCCAAACTATTTAGTTATTTTATTCATAAAACTTAAAAAAATACAAATTATTTATAGCAATCAAAAATCAATAATAAAATACGAATTACCCTAAATCTAAAACTTCAATACTTAAAATATTCTATAAGAAACATTTGTAATAAGTAATTCCCATTATAATTTTCAATCATAAGTATTTAAATGCAATTGATAATTAAATAAATGTTTATAAGTTTTATTGTACTAGCTTTTGACTTTATGCTTTTTGCATCTGGAGTATTTTTAGACTTTAAAATTACAAGTGATACAAGCTGTTGGATTGTTGGACCAACAAGCACTGGAGGTTATGCAATATTACATGATACAATATCAGCATGGAAAACTGATTTTCTTGATGCAAAGTGGATTTGGGATATAAATCTTAATACAGTTTCAGGTTTTGGTGTTGTGACTAAACACTTTTACATTGCTGGTGTTGTAAATAGTGGAACTTTACGTATTGGAGCAGATAATAGATTCACTGTGTATTTAAATGATGTCGATGCAAATAGTGGAACTTTACGTATTGGAGCAGATAATAGATTCACTGTGTATTTAAATGATGTCGATGCTAATTGTAAATCAACATCAGATACAACATATACTTTAGTTGATGGAGTTTTATTTGATGTTAAATTGTATTTAAGATCTGGTATAAATGTTTTAAAGATTTCAGTCGAAAACACCGGAGGATATGCGGGGGAGTAATGTTCAAATTAGAGGTTACTTCTAATTACTAGGTAATTTTTTTTTTAACATGGCTAGTTATATTGAAATGTTATTTATAATCCTTTCAAATTGATGAAAATCTATAGTAAATATGTGAAAATCATTAAAAATTTCTTGAGAAATAAAATTCTTTAAAACCAGTTTATGATTACTAAATAAATGGTTAAAAGTATAATTCTAATAGCCCTTAACTTGACTGTTTTTATATCTGGTGTTTTTTTAGACATGAGAGTTGCAAGTGATACTAGCTGTTGGATTGTTGGTCCAACAAGTACTGGAGGTAATGCAATTATTCATGATAGAATATCAGGTTGGAAAACTGATTTAGTTGATGCTAATTGGATTTGGGATATAAATTTAAACACAACTCCAGGCTTTGGTGTTGTGACTAAATACTTTTATATTGCTGGCATTGTTAATAGTGGGATTTTACGTATAGCCGCTGATAATAGATTTACGACATACTTAAACAATGTCAATGCTAATTGTATATCAATATCAGATAACACATTTAATTTAGTTGATGGAGTTTTTTGCGATGTGAAATCGTATTTAAAATCTGGACTAAATACTTTAGTGATCTCAGTTGAAAATATTTCAGGAGATGCAGGAGTTATATTCAAATTGGAAGTTACTTCTAATTACTAGTTAATTTTATTATAAAATATATAAAAGCAACTGTTTCTAATGAAATTAGTTTTACCTTTTATCTAAAAGCTATTCATCAACTTTGGAAAACTTTGGACTATTATATTTATCTTTTATCATAAAATTTATTCATAAACTTTTAAATACTTTGGACTATTATATGTATAATTTTGCATGGTAATATAATTTTAACATAAAAAATTGAATTAATATTAACTAATAGAAACCTAATGATTATATTTGATATAATAAATATCATAATTTAAATTATCAAAAAACTAACACATTTAAGCTATTAAAAAGAACTCCATAAATTTAATTATCCACACATCATTATAAAATTCCTTTAACCTTTTCTATATCAGCGCTTCTAATTTCTAATAAAAAAAATTATAATGGCTGAACTACATCCAGACGAAAACAATAAAGAAGAATCCAAAGCTCACACATACAATGCGACCCGAGTGGTTGGAAACGGGAGTTTCGGTGTAGTCTATCAAGCAAACGAAGCCGAATCGGGGGACACTGTAGCAATAAAAAAGGTTCTTCAAGACAAGAGGTACAAAAACCGAGAGCTCCAAATAATGAAAGAGCTTATCCATCCTAACATAGTCCATTTGCGACATTATTTCTATACCAGAGGAGAAAAAGAAGAAGAAGTATTCTTAAACATAGTAATGGACTTTTATCCAGATACAGCATATAAAATAGTCAAACAATATCTTAAAGCAAAACAAACAGTTCCTTTAATCCTAGTAAAACTTTATTCATATCAACTTATGCGAGCTTTAGCATATTTACATGGTATTGGTGTATGCCATAGAGATATAAAACCTCAGAATTTACTTATTGACCCTATAAGCCATAAACTTAGTCTATGTGATTTTGGTTCTGCTAAAGTTTTAGTATCAGGTGAAACAAATATAGCTTATATATGCTCAAGATATTATAGAGCACCTGAACTTATATTTGGAGCTACTGGGTATAATTATATGATTGATGTTTGGAGTGCTGGTTGTGTTATTGCTGAATTATTAATTGGTAAACCATTATTTCCTGGAGATAGTGGGGTAGATCAATTAGTTGAAGTAATAAAACTTTTGGGTACACCGACTAGAGATGAGATTTCAGAAATGAACCCAAATTATACGGAGTTTAAATTCCCATTTGTTAAATCTAACCCTTGGTGTAAGGTTTTTTATGGGGTTGAAAAAGAAGCTATTGATTATGTGGCAACTTTACTTAGATATTCACCTAATGATAGACCTAAACCACTTGAAAGCTTACTTCATCCGTTTTATAATGAAATTAGGCAACAAGGAATTTGTTTACCTTCAGGCAACCCATTGCCTGAACTTTTTGATTGGAATGCTGAAGAGAGAAAAATGCACTCATCTGAGCTATTATCTCGGCTAACTCCTGACTGGAGATGATTTATTTAATCTTAACTCTTAGAACTAAATTAATGAGTGAAGTCAAAGCGAAGTCCGAACTTGTACCCGTCATTTGAATGAGCGAGGAGACTTTGAGCTTTGTATTCGGTAGCAACAGACACTCTGAGTTTATCACTTAAAGTTTTAGTCAAAGCCATCCCAATGTTTCCTACTGAATTGATTTTGCCTTTAACTAAAGTATTAGCATCATACTTGTAATCTCCACCAACTTCAATTGTTGTAGCTTTGCTGTTCCAGTTTGTGACAACTTTTGAGCCAAAGTTAGTATCACCATTTATAGCTTGGAAAAAGGAAGCTTCAAAGCTCCCAAAGGACTTGAAATCATTACCAACATGTTTAAGTACAAGTCTAGCTCCATCTTTGAACCACCAAAAAGCTGGGGTGATGTTTTCAACTTGCAAGTTTTCGATTTTAACTTTAGCATCAAGTCCAAAACCGACTTCTGGTTTTCCTGCTGTTAATTGTAATCTGACTGCATTTTGATGAGTGAGATAAGTGAATTTTTCTTTAAATTTATCATGAGTATACTCAAGAGCTACTGAAGCATCATTTTTACCTTCTGCAGCTAATTTGCATTCGAAAATGGCTTTGAGGTTATTGATAACTTTGGTTGGGGTTAGTTCAAGCTTGTAATGAGAAAACTTATCATTTCTTTTCTTGGCCTTTAATAAGAATAAGTCATTCTTGTATTGAAGCCAAGCTGATGCTCTTGTTCCTTGCTCTGATCTTTGAGCAACACGAGTGTGGAATGTAAAAGCATCATTGACAACGTTCAAGTTTAACAAACCAAGACTGCCAAAACAGTAGTACTTTTTCAGCAAATCTTCTTGGATTTTGGTCAGACCAGTGAAGTTATCAAGCTTCGCCATTGTTTTTATTAATGGTTAGTAAGAATTAAGTTTAGTGTTAGTAAGGGGGTTTGGAATTTAGATTGGGTTTGGAATTATTCTTATGAGTTTTATGTTTGAGAGATTTTTATTATGATGTAAATATTGAAAAGGATTTAAGTAGATGAAAAAATATTTTATAGAGGATTAAGAATAGATAAGATAAAAAACTTTAGAGTAAAAAGATAATAAATGCTATTTTTTATATAGAATTGGAAGATAAGCAAAAATTTTACTTGGGATGTTTAGGGGTATATATTGAGATATGGATTAAGTTGTGTATGTTTTATAGATTTTATTATAAGAATAATTGATGTTGTGAAAGGTTTAAATAAGAAGTTGAAATGAGAAATTAATTTGATTGTAAAAATGTAGATGGTCATAAGGTAGTTGGAGGTTTTTATGAAGAAAAGATATTGATTTGATTTAACAAAAGTGCCTTTTAGTGTAAAATGTATTTCAATGAAGTTGATTTGCTTTTTAGTATTATTTTTCTAATCAAATTCTATTGTTGGAAGATGCTTATTTGGTATTGATGGATGAAAATTAGAATGTTTTTCAATATAAAGTTATAATTAGATGTGGTTAATGGGTATAAATAAATTTAGAAAGACTATAATTTTGTATGAAAAATATGCGGTTTATATTTATAACTATAATAGCATTACTGTAAAAATATTTAGTTTTATTATCATGAACTTCAAAGGAAATGCTTTATGTGTCTATTTATTATTAATATCAAAAGTTTTAATATGATTATGTACTTAACAGTTACAAATCTAACTCGTTCTGACTATGAGCCACATATTACTTTGTTGTTTTTTAACTTATTTTTGAATTATAAGCATTGTTTTTAAGACTTCTCATCAAAGAAAAATCAATTTACTCAAAGCTCACAAATAAAATACTTATTTTGTATATATAAAGTGTGCTTATAACATTTAAACTAAAGTTTTCATTAAAATCAACATTTCATTTTTAATAAAAAAATAATTACTTAAAAGCATGAATAACCTTTTAAATCATCTCATAATATATTTCTCATTAGCAAGTCTTATAATTCATAGCATTTTATATTGCTCCTCTGCCTTTTTACCTAACATAATTAATGATTTACTGCACATTTTTAAGATTTATCTACATCTTAAGGTTTTTAAATACTAAACCCAACTTTTTTTACTTTTGAGTTCAATATACTCAATAATGCATTCTATTTATTTCCTACAGATTTTATCAAAATTTTCCATTTCCTTTCAATTTATTTGCATCTTTATCCTTCTAAAAAAATATACATTTGATATTATATTTTTCAACCCTTTACTATTATTTTACATAATTGTTTTTATCAAGTATCTTATATAAATCATGTCAATAATTAGTGATTCTGATACAGAATTCTTTCTAGGTAAAAGTTTAAATGCCTCGATACAATTATTACCTTCCAATCCTCAAAACCCACCAAGAATCCGTTATTTGATAATCCTATTAGCATATGTTCTTTGTTTAGGTAGTTATTTCATCTATGATAACCCAGCAGCATTACAAACCCAACTTCAGCATGTATTAATTATCTAGACTTTAGGAATCGACAGTATAAAATACAATCTTTTCTACTCAGTTTACTCTTTTCCTAACATAATCATCCCTATATTAGGTGGATACCTTGTAGATCGTATCGGTAACAGGAATTGTAATATAGTTTTTACTCTTCTTATACTACTTGGTCAAGCATTATTCACCTTTTCAGTAATCATAGATAATTACCCTATGGCTCTTGCAGGAAGATGTCTATTTGGTATTGGTGGAGAAAGCTTAAATATTTCTCAATATAATGTTATTATAGGATGGGCACATGCTAAAGAAGTTTCATTTGTTTTAGGTCTTGCTGCTACATTAAATAGATTGTCTACTGCTGCTAATGATAATGCAATACCTATTATTCAAGAAAAAACAAGTTTAGGCTTTTCTCTTTGTATTGGGGTAATACTTTGTGGGATTTCATTTATGTCTGCAATTATTCTAGCTTGGCTTGATAAAAATAAAAGTAGGTTTATACTTGAAAATAAAAAAATAGAAGATGAAAAATTTAGGATAAAAGATGTTAGAGAATTTGGAACATCGTTCTGGCTATTGTCATTTAATGCTTGCTTTTTATATTGTGCGATTTATTGTTTTAATAATGTCGGGTCGAATTATTTTCAAGAAAGGTTCGGATATTCTACTGTTGAAAGTGGGCATATATTAAGTATAACATTTATTGTATGTGTTGTTTTATGTCCAATCAATGGATATATTCTTGACAAATATGGTTATCGTATTTACCATATAATTTTATCATCATTTTTAGCAACTTTATCCCATGTATTATTTTTTGCTACTCCAAGCTCAAAAAAGCCCTTAGCTCCAATATTTTATATGTTCTTATTAGGCTTAAGTTTTTCTTTAGCTTCAGCTGTAATCTGGTCATCAATATCTTCAGTAATAAAAAAAGGTTCAGGTACAGCATATGGGATAATTCTTTCATTGTTCAATGCAGGACTGGTAGTTTTCCCACCATCTATTGGAGCATTAAAAGATCATACAAATAGAGATCATGGATATTATTGGGTATCTTTTGAGCTTATTATTCTTGGGATGCTTGCAATTGTTACATCAGTACTTCTTTATGTTTTTAATAAACGTGAAGGAGGAAGTTTATGCCATGGAACTAATAGAATATCAATAGAATTAAAGGAAATAACGAAGTGTTAACACCTTTCCAAAATCATTAAAAATCTCAACTTTATACTCTTCAACAAGAATCTCAATAATGTCATTCACCATCCATCATCTACGACAATAATTTTTTTCATCCTCATTCTCTATTTCTTCATAAAAATTAAATAAATGGATTTAACTCGTACTCATTACATACTGGGTTCAAGTAACGAAAAGCTCACAACAACTTCTCAAGACTATAAACCTTGTATAGGAGAAAGGGCTCCTATAATCATGACTTCTGAATTCTCTAAAGGAACCCATTTTATCTTTGGTACCGATAAACCAGGTAGATGTAGTACAGCATCATCTGATTATACAGTAAAAAATTTCTCTAAGAACGATAAAGATGAAGTTGTCAGAATAGCCAAAGAACTGAAAAAAGCTCATTTCAAAATCGGGGACGGTAAACCTAATTATATGACAACAACAAACTCAGAATTTAATATGAAAACTTCAAGGCCTTTAAAATTTAATTTGGATTTACAAAAAGAACATTTTTTATTAGGAACTGATAGGCCGGATTATTTGAGTATATCACATAAAACTTATGCTAGTAAACCTCATGAAAAAGAAGGATTGAATATGGAACAATTGAATGATTTGAGAAAAACACATTTCGAATTAGGGAATGAAGGGATAGGGTATGGATTAACATCACAGGATTTTAAACCAAATATGATAGGAAATGATAATCAGAGTAGGACGAGAGATGGTTTATTAAGAAAAACTAATTTTGTTATGGGAAATCATAATAGGCCTACTTCAAGCACTTATAAACTTTCTTATTCTAATAGTGCGACTAGTTTTGCTATTAAAACAAGAGATCGAAATACTGATAAACTGTCGCATTTTAAATTAGGAAACGACGCTATCCCATTAGAGTCCCTGCATCGTCAAGACTTTAAAGAGCATAAAATTGAAGGGTCAAATGAAACCCATCAAGCTGATTATTTAAGAGGACATCATTATATCCTTGGTACTGAAAAAGTTAATTTTAATAGTATGAACCAAAGGTATGGAGATGGAAAGCCTCAACCAAATGAAAAAAACATGAAAACTATAGAGGACTTGCGTAAAAGTCACTTCCTTATGGGTAGTGATCCTTTAGATATGCAGACCATAAATCAAAAAGACTTTAAAGGTGGCAAAATCATCCAGGTAGCCTCAGCAGAAAAAGTTCACGGTAAACATTCTTATAAAGATGGTAATGGCAAACACTTATGGAACACTGAACAAAGGTCAAGATTTAAATGGATAAACCCAGTCGAAGAAACTGAATTCAAACTTTCATTCGATTAGCTAAACCTCATAATTTAGACAATAACTAATCTCTTAACATAAAAAAAATACACATTTTTCTATAAAAAAACCCTTCCATCATATAAAAAAATAATATAATCAACTATAAAACCTGTAACTTCGTCTTTGAGGCCACTTTTTCAGTTCGTAACTTACGAATAATTTTCACTGTCTCATACGAAGATGGGAATCCAGGACATGATGACCTCTTTTGATGTTTAGCCAAATCCGTCATCTGCACTACCTTATTCACAGTTTTCTTAGGTGAACCCTCAACAGTAGGTCTAAAAAACTTATTCCCAGTCTTTGGATCCACATCAATAAACAAATGTTGTTTTAACCCAAGTCCATTAGTTTTTGGACTTTTACATGTTATGATTTTATTTCTCATTTCCATCTTAACAATAGGACTCTTTGTTTGCCCTATATTAACTTTTATAGGACTATCCCATTCTCTAGTTGATGTACTCACGGTTTCAGAATTCTTTTTTTTATCGATAATATCATGATATGAGAAGTCGATTTTCGACATACTTTTACGATCAGGTCGATCGCTTTGTGGTTCGAATTTAAAAGTCATTTCACAAGTACTACTTGACTTAGGAGTATGGAAAGCCATAACTGAATTAGCTTTACTAGCTGCATTGCTGGCTATTCTAATAGAATTTTTATTGAGTTTTGGTCGTCCTATGACAGTTTCTTGTATTTGTTTAGCCGAGTTGATTCTTTTCATTTGGCTTACAACAAGATGATGTTCCTTTTCTTGCATACCACGCCGGTATAGTTTCTCGCCATAGTTCTTGCATGGCTTCTCTGACATTACTGGTCGTGTGGCTAGGGTCATATTTAATAGTTTATGCTCTTCAACTAATTCTGAGATTAGAGCATAAACTTTACCAAGAAGAAGCCCTTCGGTATCATTGTTGGATAAGGTGTTTTTGATGTAAAAATTACGAATTATAACTTGGGGGTCGTCGTGTTCGAAAATCCTCAAGGTGTCACTTGCCCCATTACCAATATCGATACTGATGTTCAAAAGTTCAACACCACGATTTGATTGATTGGATTCCATAGAATATTTATTAATATAAAGTTTCTTATAACTATGGACTTAAATAATGGAAACATCGGAAAAACTTTATCAGCGGAGCTGCTTTTTTAGAGTGATTTTTATAGTTGTGGCAATACTAGCGCTGGTTTTAGTAGGGTTTAATATTCGTGTACTAAGCCATACAGATGAAGAATGCGATGCACCTATAAGGGAATGGATTTCAGTAACTATTTTTGCTTTAGTTATTGGAGCTTTACCTGTGATAATTGTTGAATCTTGTTTATGGAAGTGTTTAAGTGGACCAAGAGGTATGAAATGTTATAAATATTATAACTTAAGCCTTGGGATCTTTCTTGGTTTTTGGAGTTCAATTGGCTTGTTTTTACTTACAGATGATAATGAATGTGCTTATGATTTTGAAGAAGGCTACGATTTAACTTTGTTTATGTGTGGAGTATTTTTACTGTTTTTGACAATAGCTGTTGTAGTTTATACTATAGCTAATAGTTGTGGATGGATAGACTCTGATAAAAAAGGATATGAACAGGTTGAGTAATTTAGGCTAATTAGGCTATGATTTCTTTGGGTTTATTATTTGATTTAGGAAAATTTAGATAGTTTTGATATGTTGGGAGAAATGTGTTAACTTGGAAAATAGAAAAAATTTCGGTAAGTGTTATGGAAGGGATTTAAATGTGAAGGGAATATTATTTTGAGATAAATGATTTTTGCTTGATTTTGAGTTAGTTAGGATTTTTGTTATGTTTTTTAGATTGTTGTAATGATTTGTGACTAATGTTGTTTTTTTGTAAAATTAGGTGCTTGATTGTGAAACAAAAATACTTAAGAATATCTTGTAGTTTTAAATATTGTGCATTTATAACTAGTGATAATTTATATTGTCTTAAAAATATCATATCTATGCATATTTATACTATACTAAAATAAACAAAATATATTTGATATAAATGATGACTCTTAAAGAATATAAAAATAAGCTTCAGGATTTTATAGATAGAAAACAGTTTGATAAGGCTGACTCAGCTTTAAAAATCCTCAACAATATTGATGTTGAAATTACTACTATTCATTCAGATGAAGAAGATAGACAAGAGAGGGTTTTTAAATATTTAAGAGATCAGTTGAGAAATCTTGGATATACACCGAGAGATTCGATGCTCTTGGCTGATGAATATGGGGTGTTTAATGAAGAGCCATTAGATCAGGTTATTGAACGAATAAAGCAAGATCCAAGATATATACGAGAAAATCGAGATTAATCAAAGTGTGCTAGTTAATTAAATATCTTTTAGTTAAATCAAATATTTTTTTCTTATGCAATTAATATTATAATCGAATAGTTTAAATAAGAGAAACTTTATCCTTTTTATAGATATTTAATAGTTAGCTAAAACTTTATAATTTTATTAAAAACTTTTCATATAAAAACTTCTAATCATATGCACAAACAATCATTAAAAACTTATACTAAAAATAATTTTTTATTATCTGCATATATAATAAAAACAATTTCTTCATCTTATACTTATCATCTTTTAAAAAAGCTTACAATTATCTTCCTATAATTATTATATTTAACCCTTTTCCTATCTAAATTGCAATCGTTTTCATATCTTCCTATCTAAATTACAATTCATTTCTTCTCTATATTGTTTTCCTATTATCTATTGCCCTTCATGTTTACTCTTATTAGCCCAAATAAAAACCTTATACCCATGCTTCTTATCATTTTAATATTCCTCCCTATAATCGCTTCTTCTATCACTTTATCTAAAAACTTTCCTTATACATACTTCCATCAGTGAACTAAACTTTCTCCTCTTTGCTTTTTTTTCCCATTTTATAATTTCTTTTATATTTTATCCCACCAAGTTAATTTGAATCCCTTAAATATGGCGATTATCATTTTCACAATTCCTTTTATATATACCCTAATTTACAATCATATAAATCCTATATTGTTTATCATCTTTACATTATCTTTCATATAATTTCCCATTTGCATGAATAAGCCTTCCAATAATCATTAGCTTTTTCTAAACATTTTTCATTTTCATATTAATACCTATTGTTCCATGCTTAGATAGCAAAACTATGAAAATGATTTTCTTTGTTTCATTTCCTATATAAATTATCCTATTTTCTATTTCAACTAGTCTATGCTCAGTTCTAATATTCTTTTTATCTCAATTCTAATGATTTTTTTTGATTTCAGTTATTTTCAAAAGTGATAATGAGCTTAGGATTGATTTTTATGGGTTTCGTTAATGAATATTTTTTTATAGGATTTTCTATTTACATGTCTTGCAAATAATTATAAGATTATTAATGCAAAAGATGAAAAATTTTTAAGGAATGAAATTTGAAAAGGATTGATATGGATGTGCGAGAAGTTTAAATTTTTTTAGAAGATTTCAGGTTAATTTTTTTTAGAAGATTTCAAGCTAAATTTTTTTATAAAAACAGTTTGCTAGGAAAAAGGAATTAATTAGATTATAAGTACGTTAGGAAAAATCTTAGATTTATAGGCTTCTTTATTTTTTTGATATAATCATTTGAATAGCTTTACCAATAAATTTTTGAATTTTTCGATCATATTTTTGCAGCCTAAAATATCAATATCATTATAAAATACGAAAAAATATATATATTAAAACTTAAAACAATTATAACTTAACAGCATTTTCTTTAAAGGAATCCATATCTAGAATGCCAAAATTTAAAAACTTTTCTAATCTTAATTATAAACAAAATATGGAAAAAAATTAAATTATGCATTCCTTAGTATACAATTATTCATAATCGCCATAAAATCTAAGCTAAATTCAAACATTTTCTCAATATCCTTGATCAAAGTTCAAACTGAAAATTGTTAATTTACAAATATAATTAAGAGAACTCTAAACATAAAAAAATCTACAACCTTTTTTTCAAATACCTGTTTATAAACCTTTACTTCAATCCTTAGTTAAAATTATATTATTTTTATTATCGAATTATAAATCTATAATACATTTTGCTAATAGAAATTCAAAGTTTTCATTTAATGTGAGTTTATATAAAATATTCTATAGGAAGTGTATGCACTAATACAATTTATAAGCATTTTATAAAAAACAAAGGCAGAACTGGAAAATATTTTTTTTTTGATATAGGGTGGATTTATTATAAATTCAAGGATTAAATAATGTATTTGTAGTTAATTATATGTATTTTATTCATTTTGACCGGAAATTATTTATAAACCGAAATTCTTCATGAATAATTCTTAGAATTACAACTAGAAATGACGTATTTTCCTAACTTGATTAGATTTTAACCTTAAAGTTGCAGTTAAAAGTGAGAAAAAAATCCTGATCATAATGCATAATGCTTTTTGAATAAAAAACTAAATAAAATAGTGGAAACTTAACCATTGGATGCTTATAATATGTCAAAGTTTAACCCAGCCCTCGCTGACCTTGGAGAAATGGAAGACTTAGATCCTGAGATTTCAAAAGACTTTGAAGATATCCTTCGGGAAAGGAATCTGAATGACCCTTCACCATCTCCAAAAAGTAGCTTAATACTAACTATCCAGCAAGAGTTAGGCTCACTGAAAAAGCAACTCAATCAAATCAACTATAAAATCCAAAAGAATAACGAAATAATTTCTTCAAAACAACAAGAAAACTATGAAATGAAAAAAATCATAGGCATCTACAATGAAAAAAAAGACGACCTTTACTCATCAAGCACATCCTGTAGTTGTATGCAAAACTGTCTTATATATTAACTATAAATTAACCACTGAATTAATAAATTAGTAGATTCATTTAACGAAACAAGAAACTCCTACATATTTCCTTAAGGTAAATCTAATGTTAAAAGTTACCTAAGCTATATTTTCGTTGAATAAAATATAATGTCAATTGTAAGTATTAAATTATCATCTAATATTCTTTTTATAATATTTTTTAATAAATATGATGATAATTCAATATAAAGGCTTGTGTTAGCTTTAATAAGATAAGGGTTAAATAGAAAAAAATAATAAAATCATACCCAAAAATCTTAAAACAATTCTGTCGATTTTTGGGATTGAGTTTCCCTTTAAATGACATAAATGATATAATAATCTGAGAAATTATAACAGATATAATAATACTAAACCTTATATTTATATAATGGACTTTAGGTATTCTTGAAAAAACATTTGACTACCTTTTCATATTTCCCATATCTTTACCATCTTTTTGTATGAGTGATTAAAACCTCGAATTTACGATTGCAAATCAGTAAAAATTCCTCAATGTATTTTTGAATCTCATAAGTTTTTAGGCTGCCTGGTGTATTATTTGCCATGATTTCTTTGATTGTAGTTTCAAAAATGTCGATATAAGTTTTAGTATAAGCCGAAATATTATTGGAATACTTAAGGTAATGGGGGTTATTATTG
>MPUH01001374.1:0-17167 GCA_001970955.1 Stentor coeruleus | reverse complement strand
ATGCTGCAGCAGAATATTGATGAACTTGATTTGAATACTGAATAACTAGCTTTGATTGAGCTTTTTTCTTCTATTCCAAAATGTGCACCTTCACCTAAATGATTTGTAAAGCTTGAATTTATTACATTTAAGTCTGTATAAAATTTTGCTTCTATAGCTGGATAATGATCTGCATTATTGTTATCAAAAATACTATAAGAAATTGTTAATTCTGATTCAAATAAGCTTATAGATCCAGCAAATTCTGCTGAGTTGTTAGTAAAAACACAAGAATTAATATTAGATTCACCATTCAAATTTTTAGCAAAAATACATGAACCTTGATACGCTTTATTTTTTAAAAATATCGAATCTTGAGCTATTATTATAGAATTCTGATCAGCATAAATTCCTCCACCTTGCTTATAAGCAATGTTATTCATGAAATAAGTGCCTTCAACTTTTAAATAGGAGTTTAATGTTAAGTAAATAACCCCATTAATTATAGCTGTGTTATTATTCAAAACACATTGGGTTAGAGTTAATTCAGATTTTTCTGTTATATATCCTATAGGACCATATCCAGCTTGATTGTCAAAAAAGTCTGAATTTATAATTTCAGCTACTGCAGATGATATTTTTATTGAACTTCCTGTATTTTTAATAAACATACTATCTTTTATACTTAGAAAAGTATTACCATTGCTATTATAACCATATATAATCGGATCTGCTATTATTTCTTCAAATATAGTATTTTGAATAATAAGGACGTTATTCTCAGAGATCTCAATAAAAATATCATAATCTAAAGTGTTTTCATAAAAATAACAGTCATTTATTAGTAGTTTTCCTTTTATACCAGAAAGTGTTATAAGTTTAGCCTGACTTTTTTGCATATCAACTAAGCTCATAGTGCTTTTTTCATTAATCTCAATGTATGGATCAATATAAATTGCCACTTGGGTATTTAGTTCATAAATTGCCATTGAATCAATACTCAAAAGTAAAGAAAATCCTAATGATTCTGTTACAAAATACAATAAACTTTGTAAATTCCTTTCAAAAGTTGATCGATTTATACTAAAAACTGAATTTGCTGAAATATAAAAATATACTCCAGAGTACATATCTGCATTACTATCAATAATTATTAAATCATTTATCACTAAATTTCCAATTGTCTTAGTTTGTATAGAATTAGGACTTTGGCTTATATAAACATCATCTAAAATACAACTTTGACTTTCACTAATTCCATGAATAAACATCAAACCTTTAGGTGTACATGAATAATCATTATTTATAAATGTCAATTTTTGCATATCACAATATAAAGAATTCAAATAAAAAAACCAATCATTTGAAGAAAGGATGTTATAAGAAATATTGATAGTGTCTAATAATAAAGATGTTGATATAGATGATATACTTAATAATGGGCAGAAATTATATTCAAATTCGATACTTTGGATTTTTAGGTCTGATAATTTGTTTATTAATAATAATGTTTGGCAGAGGGTTTGAGGAAATGTAGGAAGTCCTAGTTTTAAGTAAGAATTTAGTGCTTGGGATATGTCTGTACCTGTTATTGAATTTTGATTTAGAGCTAAACCGTTTTCTGTTAGAGTATTTGAAATAAAATTAACATTTCCAAAGGATGAGATTTTGACTATGTTTGATAGAGCATAGTTTTTTGTGAAGATGTTACTATTGATATTTGTGTGCATTACAGGTATAATTATGCTATTCCACTCTTGTTGCGATGAACACTCACTAGGATAATCATTTCTAAAACTAATTTCTAAAACTGTTTCTTTAGCAATATTCTCTTTAAAGTTATTATATTCAATATAAACATTCTGACAATTCTGTAAATAATACAAATTCAATACTTTTTTCATATAATTCCTATTAAAAACGCAATCAGTAATCTGAACATTCTCATACAAATAATACCACCCATCATTATCTTCAGGCATATCCACATCTTGATAAACATTAATCAAATAATTTTCAACATAATTATCTATAACTTCAAGACCATTTAGCTTTAGTCTATAAACATCAGCTATAAAAATCAAATCTCCTTCATCAACATTAACTAAATTGTAATAAAACTTCACATCTTCTATTATAACATTTTCTAAAGCTTGCAAATTCATAAAAGGCTGAAGTTGTATATTTCCAATAGCTTCAAAGCCGTTATTTAATAGTTCAACTATACCTTCTTGATATATAAAAAAATTATTATCAATCATACCTGATATTTTTATAGTATATGAACAGGTGTGTATATTATAAAAGTCAACATTTTCAAGAGTTATATTGGAAGAAAAGCTTTCAATTAAGTGTTTTATACCAAATCGCATGTTTTCAAAGCGAACGTTCTATGTAAAGAATACTTTTAGATATAAAATAGCTCCGTTTATTGGGTAGAGTAAAGGTTGTAAACAAAAACTATCACAATAAGCTTGATTTACGTAGTCTGAATTAGATAAAATGTTTCCTTGGTCATCATAAACCTCTGAATTTATATTAACAACTGCTCTACAGTAATTGCAAGTAGGGCAGTATGGTGAAACAGTATCTTCTTGTGAGAATATAACATCTTTTATCGTCAGATACTGATAAATCTTTAAACAAACTACTGAATTAGAAAGCATTATCACTGCTTTTTCTCCTTCATCATAACAACCATTGATATTCATTTCACTACATAGCAAAGGTCTTATTGTGACATCAAACACTTTTTCATTAAAAAAGCAATTATCGCTATACTCATCATCAAAAGAAAGCGAAAAACTTCCATGGCCAACAAGTAGCACTTCAGCAAACATATCAATATTATTAGATAAAGCCAATGCTATATTTGGATATGGCTTATCAATAGTCCCATCCCAATCATTAACTTCATCAGTTGTAACATAAAAATTTTCTAAACAAGATTCTTTATCAATAATATCAAAGTCGCATTCAGGAACAAAACACTCACTATCACATATCCCATTACCAAGCATGCTAGTAAAGCACCCTTCATAACATAAATTCTAAATATTTCTTACACAGTAATGATTATCGAAATTACAATCTTCTGTAGCGCATTCTATATCACAGACAAAGTTTGATAATTTCGCTAAAGTGCATCTGTTACCACAAACTCCACAGTCTTCAAAATCGTAATTGCATTCTAGGAAATTGCATTCAGTATCACATATGTTATCAGCAACATATTTATAACACCCTTTTATTTCGCATAATGAGCAATCACCGAAATCGTATTTGCATTCATAAATATTACAGGATAAATCACAAATCCCATTACTTGTTGACAGATTACAACCAAGTTCTTGACAAAGAATGCAATCATTATAATCATAAGAGCAAATATCAATATTACATTCTTGATCACATTGCCCATCAGCTTCAGTTTTATAGCATCCAGCAATTTGACAAGGACTACATTCACCAAAGTCGTAACTGCATTCATCATTATTACACAAGCTATCACAAACATTATTATACTCCACTACAGTACAACCTGTTTTTATGCACAATTCACAATCTCCAAAATCTTGTCCACAGCTCTCATTATAGCAATCTGGTTCACAAATACCATTAGATCCAATATTTAAACATCCCAAAGACTTACAAGCACTACAATCCCCATAATCGTAATCACAAACTTCATAATTGCATTCAGGGTTACAAATCCCATCTGACTTATAACAGCCATGCTTTTCACAATCATTACAATCACCAAAGTCATATGCACATTGTTGTATATTGCAAGATGGGTTACAAATACCATCGGAACTGATTCTATCACATCCCAAATTTTGACAAGTTGTGCAATCCCCAAAATCATAATCACACTTATCATAATTGCATTCAAGATCACATACATTATCAGCAGAATACCTATAGCATTCAAGTTTCTCACATTCAGAACAATCTCCAAAATCATAAGCACAATTAGCATTATTACATAATAAATCACATATACCATTAGAACCGATATTTGAGCAACCTAAAGATTCACAGGCTGGGCAATCTCCAAAATCATAATCGCATTTATCATAATTGCATTCAAGATTACAAATATTATCAGCAGAATATTTATAACAACCAATTTTTTCACACTCAGAACAATCACCAAAATCATAAGCGCAATCTGCATTATTACATGAAGGGTCGCATTTGCCATTTTTTACACATCCTAGTGTATTACAAGTTGTACAATCTTCATAATCATAACTGCATTTATCATTATTACATTCAAGGTCGCAAATATTATCAGAAGTATACTTATAGCATTCAAGTTTTTCACATTCTGAACAATCTCCAAAATCATAAGCACATTCAGCATTATTGCATAATAAATCACATACACTATTAGAACCGATATTTGAGCAACCTAAAGATTCACAGGCTGGGCAATCTCCAAAATCATAATCGCATTTATCATAATTGCATTCAGGATCACAAATATTATCAGAAGAATATTTATAACAACCAATTTTTTCACATTCTGAGCAATCACCAAAGTCATAATCGCATATTACATAATTGCATTCAGGGTTGCATTCTCCATCTTTTACACACCCTAGTTTATTACAAATTGTGCAGTCCCCATAATCATAACTACATATATCATAGTTGCATTGGCCATCACAAACATTATTAGCAGAATATAAATAACAGTTTAATTTTTCGCATTCAGAACAATCACCAAAATCATAAGCACATTCTGGAATATTACATAAAGAATTACACACACTATTAGAGCCGATACTTGAGCAACCTAAAGATTCACAAGCTGGGCAATCTCCAAAATCATATTCGCATTTATCATAATTGCATTCAGGATCACAAATATTATCAGAAGAATATTTATAACAACCAATTTTTTCACATTCTGAGCAATCACCAAAGTCATAATCGCATATTATATAATTGCATTCAGGGTTGCATTCTCCATCTTTTACACACCCTAGTGTATTACAAGTTGCACAGTCTCCATAATCATAGTTACATATATCATAGTTGCATTGACTATCACAAACACTGTTAGAAGAATATATATAACACCCTAATTTTTCGCATTCAGAACAATCGCCGAAGTCATAATTGCATTCTAGAATATTGCAGTTAGAATCACAAACACTATTACTTCCTATATAAGTGCAGCCAAGTTCAGTACATTTGGTACAGTCACCATAGTCCCATCCGTATTCTAATAAATTGCATTCAGTCTGACAGATTCCATCACTTGAGGTTTTAAGGCATGATTCGATAATACAGTCTCCATAGTCGAATCCACATATATCTATGTTGCAAAGTGAATCACAAACTCCATCTGCTGCTTTTTTAGTGCATTCAAGGGCTTCACATATTAAAAAGCAGTCACCATTATCATATGAGCATGTAGACGTCATACAAGTAGTATCACAATATTCATCTCCTATCTAAATATGTATTACCCAAAATTGAGGGCATCCATCACTACAGTCAGAACCTAAAACTTGAACTAAAGTGAATAAGACTTTCCACATTATAATTATATCCATGTAATCCATTAATTTGCTTATATACAATAATTAGATATTTAGAAAGGATAATCTTTCTAATATAAGCATGAAGCGAATAAAGTTGAACTTTATAGGGTTTAAGATGATAATAAATATTATTGAGAAAATAATTATGGATAAATCGATAAATAATAAGCTTATCTTGATAACCACTTGTATCCCCCTCCCAAATTTTTAGTGCTCATCTTCCTCATTTAGTATAAGAAAGACTAGGTAGTAAATTGTAACTTTTTCATAAGATACGAGATTCATGAGAGGGTGATTAAGTATAGAGTATGTGCTTCTGTAAGGCCTTTAAGACCAGCTACCCGAAGTCTTAAAAATATTGACTGCTTTCCTAGCTATATTCAATCAAGTTTCTTAATCTAAAACTTGGGAAATCAAAAGAAACTTTTCAGAAAGGCTATTTGTTTTATCAGAATTAAGCAATCATACGTCTTTAGAGTATATTTCATTTATAAGAGATCCTTTATATTATTTGGAATAATTTCAAGAGCATTCCATATATATTTTTTTATAATCTGTGATATTGGGTGAATCATTTTGAAATTTTTTTAAACTCAATCTGAATTTCAATTTACAAGCCTTCGATTTTTTTATTTTTATTATTAGCTTCTGTTTAAATTACTTTAAAAATTACTTCAGTTCTCTTAAGATGTTGTTTATGAGCTTTAATTTTTTAAAGTGCTTGATGAATTAAGATTGCAATTCATAGCATTTCTATTAAAATTTTTTTCTTATAAGATCTTCAAATAATTAAGCAACCAAAGTAAATCCTTATAAGTAAAACTCTAGATATATCGAAGAAATATTTAGTCCCACAGATAATAAATAAAAAATAGTTGTCTTGACATTTTAAATCTCTTTATCTTAGACATAACCCCAATTACACTTTTATTTACTTAGATCTTATACTAGTTTTCATATATTTACTTATCTTAATACTCAGGGATCCTCATGGAGTCTTTGAAGCTTGAAAAAACTCATAAGGTTCAAACATAATATGATAACATAAAAAATTTATAAAGACCTGCTATATTAAAATAAGACATAAAGCAATGACCCTATTACNAGAGTCTTTGAAGCTTGAAAAAACTCATAAGGTTCAAACATAATATGATAACATAAAAAAAATTATAAAGACCTGCTATATTAAAATAAGACATAAAGCAATGACCCTATTACATAATACTTTAAAAGCTAAGATAATCTTTGAAAAATACATAATACCAAAATACCACATTCTAAAAAAAAAACTCACAATATAATAACAGAACTTCAGCATAATTTCATATAAAAAGCCATTATCTATTAAAATCCCTACCATACAACTATAATATTCCTTTATTTCTACTTGTACTATTATCCTAAATTCTAATCTTCCTTCGGCAACGATAAACTCTTCCACTTTCTTCCATATAATTTCTATATATCCCTTACTGCAAGTGCAATATTCGTTATTGGTTTCACAGCATGTGAAAGTTCTTCACTAGTAATAATAATCCTTTCATAACTTGTAGGTGAAAGAGGAAACGAATTTCTATTAAGCCATGGGTCTTGTAGAACTTCAAAAAGTTTAATCCGAGTTTCAGGGTTTTTATCCAAAAGTCTTCCTAAAAGATTTTCAAGTTCATCATCTAAAGATGGGTTGAATTCAAGTCTAAAACTCAGAATATTTTCAAAAATATCAGCAACACTATTAGCTTGAAAAGGGAGTTTTTTATATACAAGTCCATATAAAATAATCCCAAGCGCCCAAATATCAGCAGCTTTGCCTGAAAAGCCTCTTGGTCCTGAACCACAGCATTCCGGTGGGAAAAAATGAAAAGTCCCAATAGTCTTACTTTGCCTATCAGTACCTTCAAATATAGTCGATTGACCAAAATCAGCAATTTTTACTTGCCAACGATCTGTTAACATAATATTCTGTGGTTTAAGATCTCTATGTATAATATTATGATAATGCAAATATTCAAGGCCACAGACTGCATCTCTAAAAATTTTCCTAATAAGATTTTCTTGTATTTCTGCGTTGTTATTCCATGGACTATAAAATCTTTGACTATCATCATCCCATTCTAATAAAGATCCTTTTTGACAATAAACCATTATCATATAAAGTTTATCACTTTCTTCATCATCGATTACTTCGCGCAATTTGACAATGTTTTGATGTTTGAGCTTTTTCATTATTGCGATCTCGTGGACTATGTCGTCTAAAGCATTGCGGATTATAACTTTACCTTCATTGTTTCGATGGATTTCACGCTTTTTACGTAGGAGAGTTTTGTTTACTACTTTAACAGCGAAGTAGTGACCTCCATGTGTACAAAGTTTCACCTTGCCATAAGAACCCTCACCGATTTTTCGAATGATTGTGTATTGGTTGACCATAGTGTTACCATCTTTGTCAAAACCTACAATGACATTTGAAGTTATGATAGGGCTTTTTAAGTCGTCTTCCATTGGTATCTAATTATTAGCTAATTTTTATTTTTTTTGGGAGTTTTTTCTTATTTTCATCATCAGAAAAGCTGGAATGATGACTATCTTCATGGCTTATTGCTCTAAATCGATTTGATAGCAAACTATAATTTTCTTGATAAATGCTTTTTACTAATTGATCTGTAGTTTTATTATCTATATCAAGCCATTCCTTCAGAAGTCTTTCTCTTCTTTCTGCAACAGTGACTAGATCTTTTTGAATCAGGTCTTTTAGTTGTTGGAATACTTTTTTGATATCACCACCTTCCTCTAAGTTTAAAGACTTCTGAGTATTTTTGCTCCATACGGCAATTTCATCTAGAAAATCATTAACTGTTGAAAGTTCGTTTTTATATTTCTCCGTTTGTTTTTTTTCAATAATAATACTCTCATCCATACTTCTTACCTCTCTAAGAAACTCAATAGCTGAACTACTGTTTTCTATAAGCATAATTTCTTTAAGCAAACTTTTCGACTTTTCATTACGTTTTTTAAGGTCATCTAAACTCTTATTAGCTTCTTCTATACTATTCCTCAATTGCGCTTGATTTTCTTCTTTTCCTATAAAACTATTGACAATTTCATTAATATTCTGTAAACCTGTTGCTGATCTAATACACTGATACGCATCTTCAATCTCAATTGCCCCTTTAAGTTTTTTATCTAATTTGTACTTCAAATAAGAATGCCATATTTTATGAAGTATCAAACTCTGCTTCATATTAATCTCTTGTGACTCAGTATTTTCATTAGCAGCAATATCAGCAATTTCAGCAATCCTCCTAATCCTCTCCTCCCTTCTTTCAGCAGCCTCTTTTCTCGATGATGCTGCTTTTTCTAAACTACTTATCCTATCAAGTTTCTGTTTATTATCAAAAATCACCATACTGTTCAGGTTTTTAAGATTATTTCTAGATGAATGAATAGCCTCATAACTTTTTCTACACTTAAACCTTTCAGTATCTAAAATCTGAGTAACTGTCCTTAATTGTTTATGTAAATCATTTGATTTTAATTCCAAAGTTATTTTATCTTCCATCATTCTATCGTACATTTGCTTATAAGTTTTAGAATTTGCAGTTTCTTCTTCTAGTTTAGCTTTGTGGATTTCTAAACTTTCAGCAATTGTTTTGTATGTTGATTCTACTGATGATTGATCTCCAGTGTGTATGTTGGTTAGTTGGCTGATTTGTTCTGTTTCTTTGAGGATTCTTTCAAGAGTTTGACGTTTGTAAACGTTTTCTTGTTTGAGGATGTCGTATTTTTAAGGAATCTAACTGGCTGATTTGCTCTGTTTCTTTGAGGATTCTTTCAAGAGTTTGACGTTTGTAAACGTTTTCTTGTTTGAGGATGTCGTATTTTTTACGAATCATGCCTAGTTGGAGGGAGACTTTCGCTCATTTCTTCGAGGTTGTTGATTGGGAAGTTTTCTTTTTCGTTTGTACTTTCGAATTGACTGCGGAGGAACCGCTTTTGCATTAAGGTTGATGCGGATTTAGATACGTCCATGATGAATTATTATAAGTGTTGATTGACAGGAATATTTTGAAATAATGGTCGCGAGGATTTTAGATTAGGATTTTTGAAGGTTTTAGAAAGTGGTTTTTTTGTGAGTTTGATTGTGTGATGAAGGATTTTATGATAGTTTTATTGATGTAAATAGATTATTGATGTATATAGAAATTTTATCTAAAAGGGCTAAAAATCGAACGAAAAATATTACATTGTTAATATATATTTTTCTCTAAAATGAATATATGAATTTACTATCTAAGTAGATTTTAAGATAATTAACTTTACTTAGAATAGTGAATATTAATATGTTAAGAGTTATATGTTAATATCCAGCTTTGAAAAAGTTTAAATTAAATTACAAAATTTACTATTATCAGATATTTATCCTAAAATTTATAATAATGCCAACTCTATCATTTAAAAACAAAATTTACCCATAAATCCAGTATTAAATCTCTATTGCAAATCCAACTTCCTTTATTTATTTAAAATTATGAAATCTGTTTTGCTTTTTCAATACATTAAAATTATATCCAATATTAAATCTCTAAAAATTGGATTATACCAGAGTAGGCTCAACAAAAAATCTATAGGCCAATTTTTTTTCAAAGATAAAAAATATATTAATTTCTTAGAGAATAACAAAAGCTTAATCGATTCACATACTATGGTAAAAAAATAGGTGAAGTTTCAAAATATCACATCAAACTTATAACCTGTAAGCAAACTACAATCCAAAGAGTAGTAAAATAATATCGATTTCTAGTGAAAAACTACGTATAAAAGCTGAATGTGAAATCGATATTTTGAAAAATTTGACCATCTTTATATACTTTGATCAATTGAAAGTTATAAAGAACTTAATACAATACATATAATTTCAGAATACTATACAGGACCTAGTTTATATGATATATTAAAAGAAGGATAAAGTACTAAATGAAAAAAATTGCTATAAAATACATGCATCACATTTAATCAGTATATAATTATGTATTATGATTGGGGTAAATTGTTAAAAAAGGGACTAAAAGACCAAGTATAAGCCAGGTTAAACATCATGTTTTTTTTTTTAGGATATTAATTGGGAAGATTTTGATAAAAAAAGTTAAACCTCCAAGACTTTGGAATAAATGGTTGCAGTTAAATGAGACAGAAGAAGAACCAGCTGAAGAATTGCCGACAACTGCACATAAAAAAAAGAATATTTTGATGATGAAGAAAAACTTGGAGACTCTATTTTTGAGTTTAATTTTTCTAGGAACTAAGCTTTTTTGGTTTTTTTTTGATAGAAAACATTTTTTTTTTTTAGGTATTTAAGTTTTAATTAATTAATTCGTATGCAATTATGCGCTTGATTGTTGTAGGATAACCCGTTTCCGCAGTTGAAACATAAAAACTTTTGCCCTTTGCATTGGCTTGATAAGCAGGTTATAGAATTGCATCCTTCTTTTTTTACTATTCCATTTCTACACCATGGGCAGCGTATACATCCAGAAGCTTTAAGTGCATTATTTAATATTTCTTCATCTAATGCATCTTTTTTTTTTTTTATAGATTCTTCACAGGTTAAGCTTTTATGCACTTCTTCTTTGCATTTAGGGCAGCATATTTTTCTGCAATTAGGGCACTCGATTTCTTCAAAACTCTTGCTAAGGACAATTTTATAATTGCAATTAACGCCATTGCAGGAAAAGAAAATTTCTCCATATTGAAGCTTTGGTGTCCACCTTTCTATAGAAAATAATTCGTATTTAGTAAATACTTCAGAATCAACAATTTTCTTTATATAATAATTAGGAATGGGTAAATTACATTCAGGGCATGCAAGGTCTTCTTTTGAAACTTTACCTTCATTTATTTTATATTTCAAATAGTCTTTAAAGCAATTTTGACAATATCTATGATTACATTGAAGGATTATAGAATCACTGATTTTATAATTATTATGGCATATTGTGCATGTGAAATTTGGAACAATTTCATCATAAGCTTTATTAAGTATTTCTTCAAAATTTTCTTCATATACGCTTTTATAAAAATCTTTTGATAAAGGTATTGAGCATATAAAGCATTGAGTAAATTCCCAGTTTAAGATGTTATTTTCTGTGCATATGATAATAAATTCATTTGCACAAACTCTTGAGCATAAAAAATGCCTATTGCAGGATAAATAAATAGCAGAAGTTTGCTCGGTTTCTTGAACAGTTTCAGAGCAAAATGTGCATTGCTGACTTGAATTGGTTATGCTCCTAAGATAAAATGGGTTTTCCATTAATCAATATAAAGCCGTGAGATTATTTCAAAAATGTCTACATTTTTTTGATAAAATATTTATATAACTTGAACAACAAATGCTTTGAAAAAGTGAAATTTTATTAGTTAAATGTTTTTATGAATTGTGCTATGCTGTGATATTTCCTTCTTTATTCTTATAAAATTTTATAACCTTAAAAGTATATAAATTCAGATTTTAAAGTTTTAGTTATAATAAATATATTAAATTCAGTCTTCTCCACAATTGCAAATAATATCTACTCCTGAATAATGTAAAAGGAATTGAATTCTTTAAAAGTGTTAATTCTGAATTTATTGAAGTAGTCACTTCACCTTAAGTACTCAACTGAGAGTTTTTTTATGAATTACAAGTAAATGATTTTCAGCACTATCTTCTAAGATCCTACATGCTAATGAATTTCTTAAGCCAAATATTATTCGATCAAAACAATTAGTTAGCTTAGCTTAGTAATTATATTAGAATAAAATTTGATTAATTATATTATGTGATTATATATGAAATCATATTATTTTTATATAGTACTGACTATTAAAAATGTTTTTTTTATAAAGCTTTTATACCTTTGTTAGCTCTGTAGAAACGATTTAAAGTCCTATATTTTATCAAGTAGTCTTCAGTTTTTTTTTATATAAAAAATAATAATAATACATTACCTATCTTATGACCCAATAATTTTTTCTCTTTTGAATATCTCATTAACAAGTACCTTCGGCCTAGTAAAATATTTCTTTAAATCCTTTAAAGTCAATTTTTCATAATTATCTATATCTGTCAATTGAAAAATCGCCCTAAGTATATCAGGTTTTTATTCATAAGTTTTCTTATCAAATACTGATCTTTTGGTCTAACAGTTTTAGGGAATTGTAGCATCACATTTTTTATATTCCAGAATAACTCTTTTATATTATCTGAATAAAAAGGTAAAAGGCCTGTAAGAAGTTCATATAAAATAGTTCCAATGTCATAAGCATCAGCTGATATTTCAGAACCTGACTTTAAGAGCATTTTCGGGGCAAGATAAGCTGGAGGGCAACAAAATGGGAGGGCAGGGTTGAAAGGATTGAGATTTTCTTTAGCTAGTCTGAAATCAGTAAGTTTTATATGCCCTGCTCTATCTAATAATATATTTTCAGGCTTTAAATCTTTATATATAATATCTAAAGAATGTTAATACTCAACTATATTTATATCATAACCTAAACTTATATATTATTTTAACACCCTAATCCTTAATAACTCCCAATCTACTATAAGCCTCTCTTGTTTTACTCCTCCTAAACTTCGCTAAATGTTTTAAATACGGTTCCCCATACCCATCATTAATATCTAAATGTTTGCATTCAATCTGAAAACTCTCAGTACAACGATTATCCAACCCTTTATCAATCCTTTCTTTCTTTGGTACTGTAGTCTTAGGCCTAGTTAGTTTCCATCCACAAATCCCATTTCTCTGCATAGCCGCTGAGGCTGGTTTTACAGCATCAGCAGAGAATTCTTTTTTCTGACTTCTACGAATAGCATTAAGTCCTCTTGGTCTAGCATAAGTATGTATAACAAATTCATTATATTCATTAGGATTAGGAAAGGAATCTTCAATATAATTGCCAAATGCTTCTTTGGAAAAAGGACGGTTTTCAAGTTTTTTTACTGATGAGGCTATTAATTTTCCAAAGTTTCTTGATGATTTACTATCATTGGCAGATGTATTAATTATAGCTAAAGGAACATCTTTACAAGTTTCCATTGCTGACAATTGTGGGATTGGGGCTCGTTTTGATAGGATACCAATTTGCCCATTTGTAATGCCTAAGTATTTTATAGAATAAAAATTAGGACCTGATGTAGCTTGGGATAATGATACTTGAGATGAGGGATTTGAAAGCTTTTTTTTGTTTAAAAATGGGTGATTACCTCGTGAACGCTTGAAGTTGAAGTAGTTTGTGGAAGATGGGACGTCGGTTATTTTGGAATTGAGTTTTTTTAGGGACTCTGGGATGGAACTTTCCCATATGAACTTTTCAACAGACTTGTTTGGAGATTTAACTGAGACATTTTTCATGATTTTTTTTATTATTTTGGAATTGAGTTTTTTTTAGAGACTCTGAGATGGAACTTTCTCATTTGAACTTTTCAACAGACTTGTTTGGAGATTTAACTGAAACATTTTTCATGATTTTTTTTATTATTTTGTACAAGATTCATTAGAATATTGTTATAAGTAATAAATCCTATATACAAAACTAATCCAATCTTACAAAAAAAAAACTCATCATGCAAAACCCCCATCTTTCACGTTAAATTTATCCCTTTATCAAAGAAACTTCATCTCAAAAAAAAAACCCAAACTTCAAATTTAATAATAAAAATGACTGAAAGACTTCCAGGAAAATACAAATCTGAGCTGCACACAAGGCCTTGGTTTTTCGGTGGTAAAGTCCCAGACATAAAATATAGTTATACAATCGCTGGACTTACTCCATCAAAATACCCAATCCGCCCTCGTTCAATAGTCCCAGGAGCAAAAGTTAATACCCAGCCTATCAAGCCAATTTTTATAAACGTAGACGAAATGAAATCTCAAGAGTTCAAAAGAGACTTCCGCGAATATAGTTTTTTAAAAGATGATGATGTCCTTTTAACAATTGAACATTGTGATAACTGTGAAGAACATGCAAGTAGTACTCGTCATGACCCAGCAAAATATTACCAATATGCCCAAGCTATAAAAAACTCAGTCCTTACAAGATACCCAATGGTAAAAATCCTTATAAAACCAGTGTCAAAACTAGACCCTGAGTCTAACAAAAAACGAATGGGTGCTTTTGAAGTCCAAGTTTCTTGTAAAACTAAAGGTAAACTTACAGTTTGTGTCCTTCATTCTAAACTAGACTCAAGAAAGTGGCCTGATGTTAATGATGTAGTCTCTAAGCTTAGTACTTATCTTCCAACATGTCAGTTATTTGTCACAGTCTTCGATCAAAACAATCAGGAAAAAACTTTAAAAGGCCTTAAAGTTCTTGTAAGACCCAAACCATTAGATTTTGAAATGCAAAAAAATAATACAGGTGATGCTGAAGATAAATATTTGACTAGAAATTTTAGTGGAAGACCAGGATCACATCATTCAACATTTAGACCTAAAAGCGCAGTAACTAATCGTTCAGTAAAATCAATGCGTGTTTTGTCAAGTAGAAGGTTTTCTCATAAAACTTTACCTAAAGCTAAAAACCCAATAGTCTATGAAAAAATCACAGACCGCGATGGGACCTGTTTATTCGACAATTTCCCTTTAGATGTTTATGAAATTGAAGTTGTCGAGACTAAAGAGTTTAAAGGGTCAGTAAAAGTTTTTAATACATTTGAAGAAAAACTCCAAAACTCAAGTTTGAATGTTTATATTGGTGTTAAATCACGTGATAATGCTAATATAACAGTAATACTTAAAGACCCTTTACTTAAAGAAGAGGTTTCAAATGCTAAAGTGACTATTATTAAAGATGCGGAAATCTATTATCTAGCTGAAGTTCGTAGGGGGGTTTATGAAATCAGTGTTCCAAAAGGAGATTATTCGCTTAGTATTTTTTCAGGGAAATACAAAGATATAGATAAAAAAATATCAGCAAACGACCCAGAAATACATATCACAGAAAACCTTGAGCTTAAAAAAACTAAAGAAATCAATGTTTACACATACGATGCAATGACTGGGGAGAGTATAAATGGGGTTATAATTGAACTAACTATCAACAACCATGCTAAATTTGAAGGGTTTACAAAATCAGGCAAACATGGATTCAAACTTGAAGAAACTGGCCAATATTACATCAAATCTAAAATCAGAAACTATTGTAAATCAAAAATATCTTTAATAGTAGGAAACAGTGATATAAACAGTATTTTTATACCTTTAGTTCCATTAAATGCTGATTATTCAGTACTTGTTATATCATGGTGTAAATGTAGTGATGATCTTGAAGTTCATGGGCAGGCTAATAATAAAGATTTAAATTTCCAAAACCCTCAGATTGAAGGGTTTAAAATGCTTGACTTGATGAAATCACATGGTTTTGCGACTATTAGTATATTAGAAGATAATGAGGATTTAAGGGTTACTATAAGAGGATTAACTAAAGATCTTACATCATTTAATGGGATGCTATATGCTGGATTAAATGTTCAGTTTTATAATATGCGGAATATTATCAGCAGTATCAAACCTTCATCTGGCAGTGGAGAATGGTGGGATGTAGGTTTATATTCAGGAAAAAGAAAGGATTTTATAGAGACTAATATAATAACAACTTATAGATTACCAATGTATGAGTTTATACAAGATTTTACTTCTGTTATTAGACATATTCAAGCTTGTGATACTGTAGCTGATGCTTTTAATTTCATACATGGGGTGACTAAAACTATGAGTTATGGTAAAGATCTTTTTTTATCTCCTGAGATTTTTAAAAAGAATATACAGAATATTGTATCAGGAGAGTTTTTGAATATATATTTGATAACTTTGAATAGTACTGATGGAATAAGTTTGTTAGTTTTGACAAATCGGTATAATAGGTATGTGGGAATAGGAAGAAATCCTTATAAGAAACTTGAGCATTTTATTGCAGACCTTGGTATAGACAAAGATGATGAAAAAGATTTTAAAGGGTTGATTGAAGAAACATGGCTGGCTAGATTTCCTGAGAACTGGGAGGCTATAAAAGACTCAAATGGGGATATTGTATATCAAAATTTAGAAGGGGAAATTACTAAAGAGTACCCAAATATTGTCACATGTAGGAAAAAAATAATGGATATCAAAAAAGAAGAACTTAAAAGTAAAAATAAACACCCAGAACCAGTGAAAAAAGTAGATGAAAAGCCAAAAATTATTGAAAAAACTGGACAAAGCAGACCAAGTTCAAGTAGTAAAAACAGTTCGAAGGGTAAAAAACATAGTAAAAAATCTCATAGTTCAAGTAACTCTAGTTCACATTCAAATATAGATGATTATAATGAAGATTTCTATAGAAATGCTAATGAACAATGCGAGAAATTAGCTGAACTTGCTTTACAGAATATTGAGTTTTATCATAATAACAAAAAACTTGATAAGGATATACATAAACAATTATCTCAGAAAATCAAAGAGTATTTAGAAAATTTTGATGAACAACTTAAAGATAACAGCGACGACCAAGCTATAGAATTTTTCACTTACTGGAAAGCTAAGTTTCTAGAAATCAAAGGAGTTTTAGAAGAGATTCAAAATCAAGCTAAAAACGATGAACAGATTAAAAAAAAA
>MPUH01001373.1:0-17172 GCA_001970955.1 Stentor coeruleus | reverse complement strand
AAAATGCCGAGGTAGAAGTAAATCTGTCCTAAATAATTTTCATTATTATTAAGAACGTTTTTTTCTATTTTTTTGCTTCTTTTAAGGTATTCTAAAGATTTTTTAGGCTCATTAAGATGAAGGTAGCATCTACTTATATCACAATTCAATTTGATTATTTCAATATGATTAAGATTTATCACTTGCTCTAAATGCTTTTTTGATCTTTTATAGATTTCAAGTGCTTTTTGGAATTGATTTAGATTGTAATAAGAGACTCCTAGATACTTATAAAATTTTGCTAGAAATACATGATTTGATTTGTTTTTGTTTTCAACAAAATGCCTGTGCTTTTCGAAAATTTTAATTGCCTTCTCATATTTACTTGCTTTGGTATAATAAAACCCTATAATATATTCTAGATTCGCTAAGTCTTTAGATATTTTGTTTTGCATGTCTTTGATTTTTATAAATCGCTTAGCAAAAATCTTTGCTTTAATTAAGTTAGGGAATTTATTTGAATCAGAATCATCTCCTATCTCTTCTAAGATTTTAGCTAGTCTTTTATAAAGTCCTGAATTTTTAGAATGCATTTGTGGAAAATACATTATTCTAAGGTCTAATGCTTCACGATAAATCCTACTTGCTTCATGATAATTTTTAAGTTTAAGCATCTTATCTCCTTGAAATTTTAGAGATTTGGCTTTCTCAGATACCTTTTCAATTGAATCCATATATAATAATAGCAAGCTAAGACAATTCTTTTAGTTGATAATTAGTTATGATTGAAATGCTAAAAATAGTTTAAGAAAAATTTCTTATGATATTCTTAGACAAGACCAGCAAGATAAAATAAATAAAAATATTGAAATGATTCCTATGATTTTCTGAAAGTGCCATTGAGAAGAATGCTGGAGCTTAGGATTTGAAAACATTGCTTAATATATCATTTTCTTTAAGAAGTTCATAACTAAGCATGATATAATTGATTATTTTTTACATAATAATTTAATCTTAAGTTTTTGTAAATATACTAATTAATTTAAATAAAGCTATAGATTTTCTATCTTACAGTTAATAATAAATCTTAAATAAAAATTTGATGATAATCACCGCATGTAGAAGTTTCTATGAGAAGTTTGCTTTTAAAAAATTTAGCAAAAGTAATAAGGTATCTTTTAAATCTATTACTTAATCTTTTATAAAAAGGCCTATATTAGTCACTCAAAAAAATTAACTCTGTATATATCTGTTATTAATACTTTATTTTATAGAATGCTATTATTCAGTTTATCGAAGATATTATTTAATAGTAAATTTAGCAATTTTAACAAAAACTAGGCAAAACAAAGCATTTTAATCGATTGCAGCCTGAGGTGAAAATAATTATTTTAACTTTTTAGGTTATGCTCACCGTTACAAAAATAACTATAAATTTATGATGAATACTGCATATTTCTGTATCATCGCTAGGAAAAAAATTCCTAGGATAGCGGTAGCTTTAGGATAAATTTATCTAAAATATAGACCTATCTTAAGTACTGTATGATTTTCAATCGAGCCTATGAATTGGCTGTTAAATTTTGAGAGATTCAGAAAGCATTTCAAGAAGCACAAATAAATTCTAAACTAATAACAATCTTTGATATTTCCCTTTTATTTAGGCTTTGCTATTAATCAAAATATCTAAATATGCAATATTAGAATCTAGAAAAATGCAAATTAGTCTTAAAATTAAGCTTATCATACCTTTGCATAATATAATATAGCTAATATTTAATTTAGCTTTTGAAGAGTTAGATATAATGAATTTAAATCATATTTTGATAATATTATTGCAAAATTTATTAAGTTAGAACTGAACTAGATTTTCATTATTTGTTGATTCTGGATTTTAATATTACAGATTTTTCAATTCGCTAGCATAAAAGAGATAATTAAATTTTTTATAAGCATAAATCAAAATTATTTAAGTAAAAATATTAAATTTATAGTTCATAAAGCTTAGTGATAAAGCTGGATAATCAATTTTGTAGCAAAAGTTAATTAAAATAATATAAAACAAAAGATATTAAAAACTAATTATGTATTATAGCTTCTTTCTTCTTGTATATTTAATATTTTCTACTTGATTTTAAATCATCATTATTTTATAAAATATTATATTCCATTATATAAACTACAACAGTATATTATAATAATCTACTTATTCATCTGAAATTAAACTTGGGCTTCTATCTTCATCTGATTCTTCCAAAAAGTCTTCATTAGCTTTAAAATCAAACTTATTTTGTTCCTGCCTCTCTTTAGCTCTAATCTTTTGGTCAATCTGCTGTTCACGCTGTTTCTTAATTTTTTCATGATTATTAAAACTGTTTATGACCTTTGTAGTCTTCTTAGGGTTCAAAGAATTTTCCAAGTTCCTCAAAAAAAAGCTATGTTTTATCGAATGTGGCTTAAACATAATTTTTTTCGCTGCTTCTTGTGCCTTAATATAAATCCCTCTATGCCTTATATAAGAAAACGTATGAGGGTTCTCAGTTATTGTGACTTCAAAAGCTTCACTCCCAATAAACATTGTATAGCTTCCATCTTCCCACTTAACCAACTTGGCATTGCTTTCTTTTTTCCCTTCATTTTCCCTCCATCTAATAAAATTCTCAATCCCACAACCTTTAATCTGAGTCCTACCTTGTTCATCATCATATTCTACAGGGTTTTCAGGGGCAAAAGTATCAACTTCAAATTTCTTTGGCTGGACCGATAAAGCATTCCCTAGTTTAGCTAAAAACACTGGCTTCTGTCTTATTTCAGTGTATATTTTGGGTACTGACTCTATTTTAGATGACATTATTTATTAACTACATACAAGCTAATAATATGAATAAAAAGACCTTAAAAGATGACCTTATCAATTCTTTAGGTCTTAATGTACAGCTTTTCACAGGGATTTTTATTTCTGATATTTTGCGTTTAAAATACAAAGAAGATCTTTCATTGAATTTGGTTAAGAGCTATCTTCAGTAGTTTTTATATAGATTTATTTCTGAAAGCGAGTTTTCTTTTAAATATTTACCTGAAAACCCTATAAGTTCATCAAGAGCTGTACTATTGTTCCCTGGATTGCATACTGTTATTCTTATTACTGATGAAGCTAAAATTGCATTTTTAATAGGAAAAGATTGGGGTAATTATAATTTATCGAAAGTCATCCCTGAAGATATATCTTTGAAGACTTTACATATACCTGAAGATCTTCATATTTCATATTATATACTGTCCATTGCTAGAGAAATTGTTATTAAATCTCCCAACTCAGATGGGTTTGAAAACTTTGCAATTTCGGCTTGTAAAATTGAAAACATTGAAGAAACTATTAAAGATGTTATTGGGTTTATTTATAAATACTCGCTTAAATCCCCTGCTGAAATTAACAGCTACTTGCAAAAGTATGAAGAGATTGCAGATCAGGATTCGTTGATTTATTCTATCAGTGATGAAGTCGATATCTTTTCATCACTACTTACAAAATCACAAAGAATGAGTGAATGGATTAATTCAAAACTTAAAACTTCAAATGTGTCAAATGGATCATCAATTGTTAATTTTGATACACTTGGAGTAGAATTGAATAAACGAAATCCATTTGAACTGGCAAGTAGTATTGATGATCGCTCATCAGTAAATCCTTCAGTTATAAGTGTTGATGAAATCATAGAGCCAAGTTTTGTAAATTCCCTTCTTGAAATGGGAGCAAAGAAAAAAACAATTATAATGCAAATTGAAGATAAGAAGGAAAGCTGCCATTGTGGAGTCTGCCCAATGATGTAAGCTAGTAATAATTTTTTTATGAAATAATTATGGATTTATAATTGAATAGTGATTAGCATATTATGAGTATTTATATGTAAATTAGATTAAAATCATTGAGTTTTTGCAAAATTAGAAGTTTTAAGAAGAGTTTATATCGAACAAATATTCTAATCGCTATTAGACCTTGCCAATATAGTAATATTTTAATTCAGCCCACAATGGGGTAAATATTAAATAGGATTTCGTTGAAGAAAATAATGTAGGGTAAGTATTATAAAAATACTTAATTTGTTTTTTTTCTAAGTTGAATAGTTGAATTGATTAGAAATATCAATAATAATTTGATTTTCAAATAAAAATCATATTAACTATATAGTTTATTCTATTCGAATAATCTTAACAACAATATACTGAAACTTGCTTTATCTTTAATAATCTAAAGAACTTTATATAAAATAAGTAAAGCTTATTAAATTTAATTCCTCGAGATCATGCTAGAAATACTACTATTCAAAAGTTCTTCAGTGTCAACATCACTTGGTTCATAATTAGGATTCATATAAGGGTCGTGCAATTTATACATACTAATCGACTCATCTTTGCTCATCTCGCTTGACCTTTCTGATGCTAAATTCCTCAGTGCTTCCAATTCTTTATAAGCATCATTAAGTGTTTTCGACGCTTTATCAACATCAAGTTTAAAAAATTCATTCTGCGATTTTTGAGGTTTTTCATTTTCAGTATCATACCTGTAAAAGTCATTCTGTGATTTTTGGGGTCTTTCATTTTCATCATCAAACCTATAAAAGTCATTCTGTGAGTTTTGAAGTTTTTCATTATCAGCATCATTCTTGAAAAAATTATTCTGTGATTTTTGGGGTCTTTCATTGTCAGTATCATATTTGAGAAAATCCTTCTGTGTTTTTTGTGGTCTTTCTTTATCAGAATCAGACTTGAAAAAACTGTTCTGTGATTTTTTAGGTCTTTCAGCATATGTTTTACTAGCAAAATAATTCTTGGATGCTCTTTTCTTTGTTATAAATTTACGAATAGCTCTTTGTATAGCCACAACACTCTGCATAAAGCTTGGTTGGGTTTTTTTAGGAATATGCTTAACAGTTCCTAATTCAGCAATCACAGTAAGTGGTGAACAATTAGAATAATGTCTATATAAAGATCCAGACAAAACACATGTGCAGATTTTAAGGGTCTTAGTGTTTTTTGATAATGATGGCATTATGCTATTGAAATAATCTGAAGGCTTAACTGAACTTGAACTTCTTGATTGGCGTTTTGAACTACTAACACTTAAAGATAATGTTTCTGTAGTAAGTTTCTTTGGCACTATACTTAAAACTTGAGATTTTGCTACTGATAAATTCCCTGACCTTGACTGGCTTATTAAAGGGTTTCTACCAAAGTCTTTTTCAGAATATTTCTTCGTCAAATCACTTTCAAGTTTTCTAGTCTCAGGCTTAATCCCAAAGTCTCTTTTTTTTGGGCCCCGCATTATATTTTCTTTCTTAGGCACATAATCTTCTTCATCTGAACTTTGTAATAACGCTTCAGTATCAACTGAACTTATAATTGACATATTCTCACTTTCAATATCTAAACTTGCTAAGATATCTTGAACTTGTTGATTTTTTGCAGCTCGAGCTTTTGGTAAGTATTTATTGATATCGAATTTTTCATTAGGAAGAAAATTCGATAATTTAGTTTTAGAATCTGCAAGTTCGTCTTCTTCTTGAATCATTTTCAATGGAGTTGAATGAAGAGGTTTCATGTGTGATGGAGGGTTGATTTTAGTTTTTTTTGTACTTTTTTTCAGTGATGAAAGGGTTTTTATCGAATTTTTGCCCGCTGGCTTTGAATTTACAGATGAAATTTCAGAAGACATGTCACTTAGAAGATCTTCAGTGTCAATTGAACTTACTGAGGATGTTTCACTTACGATGTACTTCTTGTAGTCTTGTTTAAACTGTTTTATGTAGTCCTCGAGACTTGCTGTGGCTGTCATTTTATTATTTAAATATGTGAAGATGTTTTTAAAAGATGAGACAGTTTGTGAGATTTTATAATATTAAATTGCATTTAGATAGAAATTATAACTCGGAAAAATAAATTAGTAAAACATAGATTTAGTTTTAGAAGGTGGAAAGATAAAAGATTTTACTGAAATTTATCACTTGTGTATTGACTAGGAAAATTTGGCATTGTCTTATAAGTAAGCTCCTATGATTTTATCTATTAATTATTCTACTAAGATCATTAAAAATAACTAAAATTTTAATATACACAATAAATATTTTTTCATACTATATTAGGCTTTTCACAATTCTCTCAAAAGTTGTANAAAATTTTAATATACACAATAAATATTTTTTCATACTATATTAGGCTTTTCACAATTCTCTCAAAAGTTGTATTTCTGATTATTCATTTTAAGTTTTTTTTTCCGTAGTCCACATGCAAAAGATTAAATTGATTTTCTGAATTTGTATTTATAAACAATTTTTATAAACTTAAATATAATCTTCCTTTAAACAAATGATTAATAAAATTATATTACCAATATAATGGAGTAACTATGATGCAGATACAGTACAATATGTTTTAATTATTGAATAGCTTCTAAAATATTAGTTTATCTATATATAATTAGCTTTCGAATAAATATGGTGTAGTTTTGAATATGTAAGAGTGGAACTTTAAGCATATGAAGGTGTAGCTTCTATAATATTAAGTACAACTATAGAATATATAAAGTATAAATATAATATTTGTAATATTATAGGTTAATATAATATAATTCCGCTTTATGATGAAGCTTATCATTGTTAACAAGTTTCTTAAAAATTATATTAGTAGATGCTAAAAAATTTATAATCATAGTAATCGTGCTAATTATAGTTTCTTATCTTTGTTCTGTACAATACTTATAAGAAATAAAGGATAATTCTAAACGATTCATTTCAATATAAATTTCAAGAAATCATTTACCCTTGAAGTTATATTTCTACATACAAAAATTTTAAATGATTCATTTCAATATAAATTTCAAAAATCATCTACCCTTGAAGTTATATTTATACATACAATAATGTTTATTACTAAAATAATTCTACTATAATCTTACTTTAATAAACTAATTATTACAAATTTCATATTTAATTTTATAGTATGCTAGCTTTTCTATTAGTCTCCAAATTATAAATTTAAAATAAAGAACAATTTTTTGAGCAAGAACACATAATTTCTTGTCTTGTGGTTTTATTTCTTTTTATTTCATAGTTTATCAAGCCCTCGATCATTGCAAGGAGTTCTTGTCTTTCTTGATTTTCTTTTAAAATACTAAGATTGTATTCTAGCTTTTTATTAATCATTTCCATTTGCATTTTCATTGACTCTAGTTCTTTAAGAACTATTGCTTTAGATAAAGAGGGATTCCCAGATGAAATGATTTGCAAAAAATTTTGGGCCTCAATTTCTGCTTGAGTTTCGGCAAAACTAAACCGGAAGTTTTCTAAGCTAGAACTTTCAACCAAATTAGTTTCTGGAGGGCCTATTCTCGATACTATACTTGAAGGTATGCTAAATTGTTCACGAGATTTACTCTCTTCTAATACTCTACTTTCTCTTTCTAAATAGTGCATTTATTTTATAATAATCTAATCTCTCCAAGGATTACCATTAGAAAACATGTCTGATGCAACTTGAAATTTAATAAGTTGCCCAAACAGATTTGAATAAATCTAAGTTCCTTAATACATAAATAGCAAAAAGACTTACAAAAATGAGTTGCTCATATTTTTTAGAATAATTTTTTATAAACTCAGTAAATGATAATTATAGAACAACCTAAATATAAGTATTTGCGATTCTTTTTTAAAGGAATTATGTTATAATCTCATATCGTCAATAATTCCTAATTTCATCTTAGTCCCTCCTTACAAATAATATCTCTGCCAAATTACTATTTGTAAGCTCATACAAGCTTATTTATATAAATATATAAAGATTTATATTCTTATTACAACTTAATTAACTCATCTAGAAACTATTTTTTCTATAATCTATTATATGCTTATAACTGCACCCGGAATAAGGCTTATTATTTTTCAAAACATCCAATTCTTCAGCATAAAATTTTGAATCAATATCATAATTATATTTATAACAAGTATTGCATAATCATTATAACTTAATTACCCAAATCTTACAAAATAGCCTATTTCTTATAAAATTCACTTTTCTTGATATAACATTTTTTATAACTCTATAACTATCTATTCACTTCAATCCTTAGCACACTCTATATTAAATCATATAATTTTATATTATAACCATATTGCTAAGATATTAAAAGCAAATTTTCCTTTGTTTGCTGCTTTCATTTTTTCATTATTCTTTATTAAAGTTGTTGCGCTTCATTACTAGTTTTTTATAGTCAGCAACTAAGTTTATTCGCTGGTTTGATTTAATCATTATTTTCACACTAATACCTAAAGATTCAGTTAATTTATTATTCATCATACCAGTAATTCTTGGAATAACAACAACTTTTGACTTTATCTCCCGAAGGTTAGAAATAATATTTTTAGCACGATTTATATACTTTTTTATATTATATAATATCAGAGTTTTTGATTTAACTTAAGGAAATGATTTTTCCACTCTAATTTTTCCTTTGATAAATTTTTAAGGGTGTGTCCAAAAAATTTCCCCCATTTATAGCATTTTCATAATCGTTTGAGATGCTAAAAGCTTTAGTAGTATATCAAAATCACTAAAGAAATAGTAAAATCTATATGAAAGTAGGAATAATAAATACGAATATTAGCAATTATATTCATGCTAATATTGTTAATTTTTTTGTGGTTTTTTTCCTTTTAAAGTGCAATTATATACAAGATTAAATTAGAGTATATGATCCAGTTAACCGATTGAGCATAACTTCAAGTTTATTAGAGTTTGATTACCCTGGAAACAATTCTTTTATTGATAATTAATAATAATATAATTTATTTTAGCTACTCTTATAAATAAACTCCAAATTTTTTACATATGGAAAACTATTTAACTAAAAATTCACACAGAAGGAATAATACTTAATTCAATTACACTCTAGTTTATTTATTAATTTAAAAACCTAAAAAACCATAAAGTGTAGAAATAATTATAATTTTATTCAAACTATATATTTTAATTTATGCTTCAAGATTCAGTTATTAAAACATCAATTTTAAACAAAACCCTTTTTATACTGTTATAATAATTAATCATACTAATATATTATAATCAATAAAATATCAATTCAACAATTCGAGCCATAAAAAAAATTCATTAATCACAATCATATACACTTCCTAGTAAAAAAAGCAACTAAAATCCTATTAAAAACTATAAAACTACCTTACACAATAAATTAAAAATACTCCTTATCAAATCATAAAATCCAATAAAAAGCATCTTATCCAACACGCAAATATAAAAATCCAAAATATCTAAAAATCCCATAAATCCCATAAATCCTTTATTTCAATTCTACCTTCCATTAAAGCCTTCAACCAAAATTTAAAACCCCATCTTACAACTTAATCATATAATTTTATTCCACTGATTCCATAAACCCACTAAATCAAAAAATTTATTAACAAAATATCATATAATGTATAGTGGCGATGAACAAATCAACTACATAGTGGCAACAGTTGGATCAAGCTTATCTCTACTTGTCAGTGGTTTTGTCATGTACATGTACTTTACAAAGACTAACCTAAAAACTTTTGCCTGCAAACTAACAAGATATTTATGTACAACAGATTTCCTATTATCTCTTTGTAATATCCAACTAGCTTTCATGATCCCATCATTTGAATCTGGCTGGGTCTGTGATGTTCAAGCTGTTTTTGTTACATATTTTCTTTTATCAAGTATTCTTTGGACTGCAGCAATTTCTCATGCTTTATATACTGTGGCCGTAACTTTAAACCCTGATTTTTTTCTTATGGAACGTCGATATGTTGTCCTTACTTATGGTTTTCCTGTTATAGCTCTTTTCTTACCACTTGTGAGGAATGAATATGGTCCTGCTGAAGGATGGTGTTGGATTTCATCTGAAGGGATGAGTGCTACAGTAATGAGGTTTTTATGCTTTTATGTTCCTCTTATTATTGTCATTGTGTTCAATATTTATGAATATAGGAAGGTTATAAGGGAATTAGAAGGAGAAGACCCTGAGAGTGTTTCGAAAAGATTAAAGTTTTACCCATGTATATTGATTTTTACACAGTTGGCGCTAACTTTGCATAGACTTATACACCTTTTTTTTGGGATTACATGGATGCCTCTTGCTATTGCTGGGGTACTTACAACAACTCTTATGGGTTTTAGTAATGCGGTACTTTATGGATTCAATGACGCACTTATAGAGCATGTCCACCACTGCTTTAGCAATCGAGACCTCTTAGACAATTCACAGGATTCTCTTGATCGCAGTTCTTTAGTACAAAACTCATTGAATCGGTAATTATAATAATATTATTCCTCATATCAACTTCAGTAATATATCAAATAAATCAATTTTTATTCTAAGATTTATTAAAAACATGTTAAACTTTCCTAATCCTAATCCAAGACAATAAAAATCATCATAAATTTTTTTAATCCTATAAATAATCCCTTTTAAACCTCATAAACTTTCTCTTTTCCCTCATCAGCCCATTCATTTTCATCAACCCATTATTTTCCAAACTAAAAATACTGCCTACATTACAAATTAATATTATTTACAAACAAAAAATGAACCGAAAACACGAAGATTCCATAGAAAATAGTATCGAGGAACTAAATCATCTTGCAATGACCCATTTAACCTCAGAAATGTATGGCCATGCAATGTCTTACCTCAACCAAGCCCTATCAAAAATCAATCTGATAAGCAATTCTAATAAAAAAAACAGTTTATTAGCATTAACCTACTACAACTTTGGGTGCTTTTATAAGCGTCTAGGCCAGGCTGACCAGTCCTTAAACTATTTTTTCCAATCTTTAAAGCTAGAAAGTCCAACATCTAATAACAAAGAGACATATCTTAACATCTCAATACTCTTTGCCTTAAAAACTGAACACGAATTATCATTAAAATATGCAATCAAAGCTTTAAACTTATTTAAAAGTGAATACAAAACTAATCGTCAAGTCATTGTTTCTATAATCAACTGCTATTTACGTATAGGAATTGAATATAAAGCTCTAAAAATGCTCCCTGAAGCCTTGCAGTTTATGAAAAAAGGGTATGAACTGTGTATTCGAGCAAGGCTTAAAACTTGTGAGAAAATGAAAAAAAGCTTAAAAAGCCTTTATATGGACACCTATTCCGAAATGCAAAATAAAAAAACAGAAAATGCATTATTAAAAGTTCAAAGTAAAAACAACGATAAACTAAGAGGGGCAAGTTTCTCACCAAAGTCAACTTTAGATTCCCATACAACCGTTTGGACGCAAAACTCTACTAATAAATCAATGACCCCAAGATATTCAGAAAAATCAGGGACTAGTCACAATCGAAGAATTAGTTATTTACCCCCTGTTGATGAGTTTAAAATTTCTAGAAGATCATATTTGGGTAGCATAGATGAAATACAAGAAAAAAAGAAGAAAAAAATCAATTCTATGAAGCATAGAGAACAAGAAAGAATGGCTGCTATAACAATACAAGCTTTTTGGAGAGGCTTTCAACAGAGAAAAAAGTATTATCAAATGCTTATAAAAAGGAAAATTATAGAAGCTGAAGATAAAGCTAGGCTGGCAGCAGAAGAAGTGAATAATCTTAAGTCAATGGCTCGGAATCCTAAGATGATTCTCAGAATTGTAAGGAAGAAATAATGTTAAATATGTCATCATTTAAGAAGTCACATGATAGTGTGATTCCTAGGATCACCTTATGGAATTTTGCAGAAAACAGCTTAAGGGTTAATAAAACTCTTAGTCGATACGACAAGCACAATCACAATTCTAAGCTTTACAGCTATTCTCCTACTTTTAAAAGAAACTGGACAATTTCTCCAACAAAAAACAAAGAAAAACACCCAAATAGGCTTAAGAAACTCATACAAAAAGAACATTCAGACTCTGGAGATTGGAGCGCTGTAGACAATTATATCAGCAAAGTTCTTGATGAGTTCAAGCTTAAAGAAGTTGAAAATACAGAAAAACATTTGTATATTAAAAAACGTGATGGGGAAAATGCTTTTGATAGATATTTAGGGATGAATGGAGCTGAGGAAGAAAGGCAGCTTTTGGATTATTTACGTAATTGTGATTTGTATGAAAAATAAACCTAATGTTCGAACAATCCAAAATGCAAAAGGGAATTTTAATTAAGGTTAGCTTATATACAATTGTAATAGTTATAATTGATTGGGCCAAATGGTGAATCTATTAGAAAATATCTTCAAAACTGCTTCTTAGCATAGTTTTAACAATATAAATAAGAGAATACATTTTTTACTTCAAAAAACTATAAATTTTTTCTTAATATTAGACTTTAGCTTATCAGAAAAATCGTTTTTTGAAAATTGCAGAAGATCCTAGTCTTTTTGTGACAAAATTCCTATCTTTGGACAGAATTAACCTATTTCCCTGAAAATAAACTCAAATTTGTTGTTAGGAATATTTTAATAATAAATTACCAAGTGCTATAAAGCGAATAACATGAAAACAAAGCTAATATAGAGGTTCAAAAACAGCAGTAGCTGCATGATTTTGTAAAAAATATACTGTCAAACTATGCTAAAAGGAAAAAAAAATTGAAGTACTCAAGTCTTTATGACCAAATTTTAACTCTATTTCCAAAAAAAAATACAAATATAGCCTTCAAGACTAACAAATAAAACTGGTACTCCAAAATACAAAGATATCATTCTTACCCATAAAAAACATAAATACCTTTTTTATGTGAAATTTAAAAAAATCACTAATAAATTATAACTAGAGTCTTTAATAAGTCCCTGAAAGTGAAGATTATGCTGTTGAATTTATTTTAAATGCTAAGAAAAAAAACATAAAAATCAGCTGTATGACAGAAAAGAAATAGGAAATATAAGTGACTTAAAATATTTTTTCAGTTGATAACTTTATAACAAGAATAATTACTGTTATCACTATTCCTTTAGTTTATCAATGCTAATAACACAAAATTCAATAAAATTATTAATATATTTATTACTACACCTTATATGGCAAAACACAATTTTAAATACTTTCCTGTTGTTTTATTACTTTTATATGTGCTTGATGCTTTTAATTTTTATAATAAAATTGCTTACGTTATTAAGTTAAAGAAGTTTTTATACTTGGATATATTAAATTGTATGAAGAAAAGTTAAGGAAAGCTATTCTTGATAAAAAGAGAGAAATCAAACATTCTAAGATTAAGAAGAATAAGTCAAAAAGCTGTAGTTTGATTCCTGATTTTGAAGATTTTTTTCTTATCTGCGTCGATTATATAGTATTGTATTATGGCTTATTTAGTAATAGTATTATTAGATATTTTAAAATATGGTGAATTTTTAAAGCTTTGCTATCTAGATTTTTAGGATTTTATAGATTTTATTAGGTTAGAGTATGTCTTTANTAGATTTTTAGGATTTTATAGATTTTATTAGGTTAGAGTATGTCTTTAAATAGTTCATGATAACTTGAAGAGATAGTGATATGATAATTTGTCTTACATATAAATATTTCTTCTAGATACTAGTTGATATTTCTAGAAGTCCTTAGCTTTTAATCTGCTTAGGAATTATATTTTACCACAATTTACCAAAAATCCCTAATAAAGCTAATATAAATCATGATTCTCTTCAAAAAACCTTAATCTTAACCTAACCCCTTCCTTAATTCCAAATTCCAAATTCATCCTTAATCTGTTAAAATATAATTTCTAACTCAAGCCTATCATCTAAATCTAATCATCATGAAAAGGCTTCAATTATTTAATATACTTAAACTACGGTCCTAGGATAATATTCCCACTTTTTCTGATACTTGCATCTTCTCTTTAAAACATACACAATTTTAATCAATAAAAACAAGCACCCAATAGGTGGCAACAAAACACACAATACCGCAGCAACAGCGAAGACCAAAGTAGCAACCACACTTCCAATCAAAATACCAAAAATCACAACCAAAACATAAGCCCTTCTTCTAGTACATTCAAGCATCAATTGACTAATAAGCAAACAACAATATCCAAACACAATACAAACAAGTAACAAAGGCGAGACAATAAACAAACCAAAATACTCTAAAACTTTAATCCAGACCTTCTTATGACTATCATTAATATGAAAAACCTCGTTTTTCAACAACATCGCAAAAAACACTGCAAAAGGTAATAAAAAAGGACTGAAAATACATATCATAATAGTTGTCCAATAAAGTTCAAAAAAACTTTTTCCCATCATACATTGATAATCATTATGTTCTTTTGTGCTAACACCACAATTCCAACACCAGGTATACTGACAAGATGCACATCTCATTTCAGTACAACCTCCTTCTCTAAAAACCCTATGTTTACACCCTGGGCAGAATTTTACATTGTTGTTTACTGCCCATTTTTCGAAATCCTTGTCATATTTGTTGGAACATTTTTGTTTGTCATGCCAGTCATTCCCGCAGAAATAACAGAAAATCGATTCACATTTGTTACATGTGAGCTTACGATTACGTAAACTACCAATTGAATAACCATCACACCCAGGTTTAGAACACCAACGAAGGTTGATATTTTTTTCTAGAAGGCGGATTTTCTTGTAGTACTTGTATTTAAAGTAAGAGTTTTCTGAGGTGTAGTTGCGGATGAGGCTGTCTTCAAATATTGTTCCGCAATCTGAATATGGACAAAGGATTTTTAGTACTTCGCCATTAGTAATTTTGTAATCTAAGTATAATTTTAGACAGTCATTGCAGAAATCGTGATTGCATTGCTTCACTTTACTCATATTAGGGACGTTTTCATGACATATGAGACAGAATTTTGGGTATTGGTCTCGAGGTTCTTCAAGCAAACTCTCATGGAGGTCAATCATTTTTAATATTATCTGACAGAAATTCCATTTTGCTAGAAACTTTTTGCTAAGTAATTAGATGGAAAAAAGAAAAATTTTGTGTTAAAGAAAGATTTAATTAATGCTATAATTAGAATAGGCAGTTTTTATATAAAATATTGAAATTGGGAGCTGATTTTAAAGTTTGAAATGGCTCACAAGTAACTTTGAAACAGATTTGGCAGGGTTTTTTTAAATGTGAGTGAATTGGAGTTTTCAAACCTCTTTGGATTAAAGAATATGCTTTTTAATTAAAATATATTGTAAGTGAGGTTTAATTAAAGTGATGATTTTATTGTAATTTCATTTATCAAAAGAAATTTATTGATTTGATAAAATTTATGAGCAGAAATTAATAGAATAGAAACTTGAGATTCTATTTATTATAAATTAGCTAATTAGGTAAAGTATTATATGTAGGATCAGTATTTATTATTAATTAAATAACACTTTTTTATATAGAATTAATTAACATTAATATTAGTTAAGAATTATCGCTTGACTATTGTCAAGCCCTTGTTAATATATAGAATTAATAAAGTTCATATTTTACTGAAGCTTGCAATAGAATATTAGAATAATGGAAAAGGAAATTGCATACTAATTTGAGTTCCTTAAAATCTTTAAATGCAAATTTTAATTAAAAAATTCTAATTTGGCACATGATAAAGAACTATTATTATTATGCAAATCTTATAAGATTTAAAACAGATAATATCATTGTATTTACCTCATATATTATTAAAATAAAAAATCTTTCATCTTATATAATTTTTGATAGCAATAATCTTATCATATTATCATATTTTCTTTATTTTCATTAAAAACATATTAACTTCTTAATCACAAACACACAAAATAACCCATTCATGAAATACACAAGCCTAAAATTCCTTAAAAATCTATAAAACTTATTAAAATTCTACAAAAAATACCACAAAAGTCTTAAAAGGTTTAAATGTATAAAACATCCTAATATACATAAAACTAATACTAACAACTATAAAATATATCTATTTTTATATTCATACTTCTCTATTATTATTCAAAGTAAATTAATTTTCTTATATATAAAATTCTTGAACTATCTTTTAAATAATCCCAAATAATTCTTTGATCTAACATAACCTTCTCCTATCTCTAAAACCAAATAATATTCAGTTATTATCATCTCTGAAACAATTAAAAATCCTAAATCTTTATTTTAATATATCCCCGAATAAATTTATATTAATTCCACGAATATATATAATTAAATTAGAAATTTTCATATGCTAAGCCATTTCTAATATTCGCAGAGCCAAAAAAGCATATAAATGGATCCATTTGCCCTCCAGGCAGAATTCAAATTCGTAAAAGAACTACCAAAAACCAAAAAAAATCTCGAAGAACAAGCAAGACGTGAAGCTCAAGAACGTCAACATGAAGAATTCAAAAGACAAGAGAAGAAAATGAGTGAAGAACAACAGCAGCGGTTAAAAGCTGAAGAATGGGAAAGAGCTAAGCATAAACAAGAAATTGAGAAAAAACGTCTTGAAGAAGATCGTCGAAAACGTGAAGAAGAACAACAACGTAGTACTCTAGAAGGTCGTCTAGCCAAATTAATAGCTGATTTAAACTCAAACAACACTAGTTCAGAAGTAACACTTTCTGGTATTGATATGGGTCCAGCTCGTTGGAGAATATTAGCAGGAGCTCTTGAAACTAATACATCTTTAAAAGAACTTCATTTAGTCAAAAAAGGTATAAGTGATGATGATGGTGAAGAGCTTATGAACAGCTTAAAAAAAAACTTTACACTAGAAAAACTTGAAATGCAAGGGAATAACCTTGGGAAAAATACAGCAAGAGTTGCTGGGGAACTCTTAGAAATAAATGATACAATGAAATATCTTGATCTAGAAGGGAATGATTTGTATGATAAAGACTTAAAAGATATAAGTGGGATTGTGTCGATTGCTGAAGGAATAAAAAAAAACACTTGTTTAGTCGCTTTGAATCTAAGTAATTGTAATTTGGATACCCAATGTGGCAAATTATTGGCTGATGCTTTAAAGGTTAATGAAGTTATAATACATTTTGACTATAGAAAGAATGATTTTGGTTTGCCTGTCGTAAGAGAGATAAATCAATATTTACAAAGAAATAAAGAATTATATGATAAAGAAAGGATGATGGAATGGAATGAGCGTAAATCTGCTCATAAAGAAGATGAATATATGGAAATGCTTGAAATAACTTTACAACAAGAACATATGAAGAA
>MPUH01001372.1:0-17181 GCA_001970955.1 Stentor coeruleus | reverse complement strand
CTTATATATGCAAAACCTCGGTCTAAGTCTAAAGCTATGTCAACTAAGTAAGAGTTGCTTATAATAACATTGGATAAATCAAATTCAGCAAGTCATTCTCCAGTCGAGCTAAGCTTTATAAGAGCTTTTTTCTGATTATCTACAAGCCAAAAGTTGTCTTCGAGATCAATTTCAAAAGTTGTTAATGAGCCGAATGATTTTGGTTTTTTATGTTGTTGTTCCATCAGTCTGGAAATGGACTTAGCAAAGGTCTACTTTCAGTATTTACTACTTCAGCTAAAGTAGCTGGAATGTCATTGGATGATCTTGGTAAAGATATAAAGTATTTGCCTTGGGAATTGACTTGGAAACTTGTTGGCACAGTGTTGGTATATTTTTTTAGACTTAAAATTAGACACTTCTTCAGAGTTATTAAATGTGAAATTCAGCTGTTTAAAACCGAAGAGCAAAGTTCCAGAAACCATAGGTACGAAAAGTAAAAACATATGCATTTATAAATTTACTAATTCTAAAATAAATTTCCACTAACACCCAAATTTATATTATTAGATATCAGTTCGATATTTCGTGACAACTTTTTCAGCATAGACTCCTCGTCCATTATGAACCTTGAACCCATAAATCTTAGGATGATAAATATTATGAGTCTGCAGAGGGTATAGAAAAGGGAAATGCTGCAAAAGAACATGAGGAAAAGACGAACCAAAATAAGCTCCATCAATTTCAGCGTTTTTATCTTTGGGGTAGTAAACCTCTTGACAACGAGGGCAGTAAACCTTTACGCGGGACGTCCGGATATCATTAGACATCCCAATAGGAAGTACATTATGTCTTTCACAAAGCACACGAGAGCAAATACCAAATTTCCCAGCAAGGTACTTTTCTCTCATAATAGCCATGCCTATAGGAGTTTGTATAAATCTTGCATGGATCAAACCATAAAGATCTGTACAAGTTTGGTATAGTTCTAAATATTGCTCGTTTTGGAGTTCATCTTCATCTGGAATTCCTCCTGATATTATTTCATAATAAGCTTCATTAAAGCGAGGGAATTTGGATTTCAGACCATATAAATTGGAGGTGTCTTTAATGAAGTCATCAGTCACTTCAGCTAGAAAATCATGTCCTTCTAAAGAACAGAACCACTGAATCCAACTGCTTTCTGAATCTTCTTCTTCATCATCTTCTTCTTCTGCAGCTGGATAACCTGTGCTGTTGTCTGTGCCAGAAAGTTCTTCAGACATTTTTTAATAATTGTATGAGATGTAGAACCATGGATTGATTTGAGGACTTTTTATGTAAAAGGCTTAAGGATGTGTAGAGAGGCAATTGAGAAGATGGAAAGTATAAGAAATTTGAGGCTGAAATTTTTTGAGATTAAGAAAAGTAAGTAAATGAGATAATGGTGATAAAAAAAATTAGTTGGAGAATTTTTAACTTGCTAAAGTGGGTAAATGTGGTGGCATTAGATATTGAGGAAGTTTTTGTAAAGGGCTAGTGGGCAAATTTTGGGAGGTTATGAAAGTTTGAAGAGAGAATATCAATATTTGATATTAGCTTTGAATTATTCAGATTATTTATAGCAGTATATGGGTATAGACAATAAGCACTTATTTGAAAAAGTGATATGTATTATAAATTTAAAGATAAATGCATTGATATTGATAAATTGATTTATGGTATTATATGTATGCATTTTATGGTAGTAGAATAATCTTCTGATTCCTTTTACTGCACTTTAGTATTGACTATTATTTATAATGGTATCTTAATCACATTTAATATACGTTTTTATTATATTTAAATATAAATTAATACAAATGCTTGATGCTATGCAGATAAAGTAGTTTACTTCTTTTCTAATTTTTTTCATTAACTTGGAACATAAAATTATTTTATAAAATATTATAGCAAACTAAATCTTAAATAATCATACCCAATTTTACATGCTATTTTCAATTTAAATTCATCTAACCTATAATTTTATTTTAATTACTCACNTATTTTCAATTTAAATTCATCTAACCTATAATTTTATTTTAATTACTCACTTTTCACTTTAACATCTTCAGATATAAATAATTTAACTTATAAATCAACTAAATATAATATTACTTTTTCTTAAAACTATATAACTCTAAAAAAGATTCAGTGCTGCATCAAAAATTCAAAAAAAACTCTTAATCTAAAATTCAATCCTATCCCACCAAACAATAAATAAAAACTATTCACATACACAACTTTAATCAAATCATTTACTTTCCACCCTCAATAAAACTCTTAATATTACCCTTACAATTTCTTAATTTTTCCAGCATTTAAATACCCAATGAAACAATTATCAAAAATCCCTTCAGCATCCTCTTCACCATATCTCTCTATCATCAAAGTAGCTTTATCCACCTTTGAAAATCTTAATTTTGTAAAACTATTACTCTATTGAAACTAATTATGCTGTACAGTCTCTAGCCAAATGACCTGGAGCCTGGCATTTAAAGCATACTTTCTCAGTAGGAGCCTGTCTGGCTTGATCACAATCCTTAGCTAAATGCCCCGCTTTGTTGCAATTATAGCATTTGCGACCTTCAATTGTAGGTTTTTCAGTCCTAGCAACTTGTTGACAATCACGTGCATAATGCCCCGCTTTGTTGCAATTATAGCATCTGCGACCTTCTGTCGTAGGGTTTTCAGTCCTAGCACCTTGTGGGCAATCGCGAGCATAATGTCCAGGCTGGTTACATGAATAACAAGTCCCTGGTGCATCTGATCTTTCTCCTCCACGATAACTACGGTATGCTCTACGGCTACGAAACCCTCTTCCTCTGTTACTTCTGTTTCCTCTGAACCCTCTGCTTCCTCTAAACCCTCTGCTTCCTCTTCTATAACCTCTTGTTTGTCTTGTTTCAGTATCATCAACTTTCTCACAATCTCTTGCTATATGTCCTGGAGTCCCACACTTGTGACAAAGAGCTGGTTCGGTACAGTCCTTTTGCTGGTGGCCAGGCTTATGGCAATTGTAGCATAGTCTTTCAGGCTTATCGCAGTTCTTTGCTATGTGACCTGCTCCACCACACTTGTAACAATTCATTTTAAACCATTGAGAAGTGGAATTTTTGATATTGGGTTTTTGATGATGAAATGTAAGAAAAGGTATTTTGAGGTAGAGGGATGAAAATGATAGAAGGTTTAAGTTTTTGGTAGAGGTCGGAGTTTTGATTGATTTTAAAGAAATTTTATGAGTTAGTGGATTTATGGCTAAAAGATAAGTAGTTTTGTTTTAGAGTGTTATAATTTTAGATATATGGAAAAAGTTATAAATTGGATGAATTTTTGAGTTTTGATAGTTATTTATTAGATTATATTTTATTCCCTAGTTTAATGTAATAATAATTTATTTGACTTTTTAGTTTAAAAGCAGAGAGTATTACATTTGGAAATTAAATATTTCATATAGTTATATAATATCAGTGATTATGATTATATAAATATTATATCAAATATCAGACTATTAGCTTTGAGTAAGATAAAAAACAACTTTGCTATTTATGTACAGCTTTTAAATATAAAGGCACTTCAAATTAATGTGCAAATAAAATATTTGAATGTGTGTCTAGTTAGAGAATAGGCTCATAATTGATACACCGAGGTTTAAATTTAGGTTTAGTGTATTTTGCGAAAGTTGATATTTTCAAGCAGTTAAGATTTTTGAATTTTATAGTATTGCTAACTATATATCTTTTTTACATATTAAAAATGCAAATAATCAGTGGGTAAAATAAGCATAAGTATAACTATAAGTTAATAAAGTGAATATGTTTGCCAATAATCATCAGGTGCATAGAAAATATATCTCCATATAAACTAATTATCTTAATACTACATTAAGTGAGTTTTAGTAAGTCTTCTTCAAAACAATAATAATCCTCTGAAATCTCTTTTAAATTTTTGTCAAAAAATAATTCATGATAAATTGTTTTTTCATCAGGCTCCAAAATAGAAATTCCAAACCCAGAGCTGAGATAAATTTTATTTCCAAGTTTACTAGTAAAAGCTTCAACAGATATATGATTAGTTGTTATAACCATACTTTTTATGCTTTGATCGAGTAAGTTCCAAACTCTCACAGTATTATCCAAGGATTCTGACACGACGAATTGATCGTCGCTCGTTATTGCAACTTTCTTTACTCCATCTGTGTGACCTTTAAGCACTGCTTCTTGTCGTTTCTCAAGCAGGTTCCAAACTCTCACAGTGCCATCTAAGGATCCTGACACAACGAGCCGATTATCACTCGTTATTGCAACACTGTTTACGTAAGCAGTATGACCTTTAAACACTGCTTCTTGTTGTTTCTCTAGTAAGTTCCACACTCTCACAGTGTTATCATCAGATCCTGAAACCACGAATCGATTATCGCTTGTTATTACAACACTCCTTACATAAAAAGTGTGACCTTCAAGCACTGCTTCTTGTCTTTTCTCGAGCAAGTTCCAAACTCTCACAGTGCCATCTGAGGATCCTGAAACTATGAATTGATTGTCGCTCGTTATCGCAACACTGTTTACTTTACTTGTGTGACTATCAAACACTGCATCTTGCTGTTTCTTGAGCAAGTTCCATACTCTTACAGTGCTATCATCAGATCCTGACACCACGAACTGATTGTCGCTCGTTATTGCAATACTCTTTACGTAAAAAGTGTGAAATTCAAGCACTGCTTCTTGTCGTTTCTCGACCAGATTCCACACTCTCATTGTGCCATCTAAGGATCCTGATATCACGAAACGATTGTCACTCGTTATTACAACACTACTTATGTAAGAAATGTGACCTTCAAACACTGCCTCTTGTCGCTTCTCGAACAAATTCCATACTTGCAACTTATATTCAAAACATGTTATACAAATACTTTCATCATTACTGAATAATCTGACTATATAGCGCAATGATTTCATCAAAGCTTTTTTATCTTTTAAATTCCAGAGTATTAATTCTTCAGAAGATGTGGAATAGCACAGATTGTCATTTGTTATTGCAACACTGTTTACGCAAGAAGTGTGACCTTCAAGCACTGCTTCTTGTCTTTTCTCGAGCAAGTTCCACACTCTTACAATTTTATCATCAGATCCTGATACCACGAATCGATTGTCGCTTGTTATTGCAACACTCTTTACATAAGAAGTGTGACCTTCAATTACTACTTCTTGTCGTTTCTCGAGAAGGTTCCACACTCTCACAGTCTTATCATTAGATCCTGACACCACAAACCGATTGTCACTTGTTATTATAACATTCTTTATGTAAGAAGTGTGGCCTTCAAGCACTGCTTCTTGTCGTTTTTCGAGCAAGTTCCAAACTCTCACAGTCTTATCAAGTGATCCTGATACTGCAAATTGATTGTCGCTCGTTATTGCAACACTCTTTACACTACCCGTATGACCTTCAAATGCTGCTTTTTGCTGTTTCTCTAACAGGTTCCACACTTTCATAGTACCATTTGAGGATCCTGACACCACGAGCCGATTGTCGCTCGTTATTGCAATACTATTTATTCTACCTGTATGACCTTTAAGCACTGCTTCTTGTTGTTTCTTGAGCAGGTTCCACACTCTCACAGTGCTATCATCAGATGCTGATACCACGAACTGATTTTCACTCATTATTACAACACTGTTTACTCTATCTGTGTGACCTTCAAGCACTGCTTCTTCTCGTTTCTCAAGCAAGTTCCATACTCTCACAGTCTTATCTAAAGATCCTGACACTATAAATAGATTGTCACTTGTTATTGCAATACTGCTTACTTGCTTTATATGACCTTCAAACACCGCTTCTTTTCGTTTCTCGAGCAGGTTCCAAACTCCTATGGTGTTATCTGAGGATCCTGATACCACAAATCGATTTTCGCTTGTTATTGCAACACTGTTTACATAAGAATTGTGACCTTCAAACACTGCTTCTTGTTGTTTCTCGAGTAAGTTCCAAACTCTTATAGTTCTATCATCAGATCCTGATACCACGAATTGATTGTCACTCGTTATTGCAACATTGTTTATGTGGNTACCACGAATTGATTGTCACTCGTTATTGCAACATTGTTTATGTGGGAAGTGTGACCTTCAAGCACTGCTTCTTGTCGTTTCTCGAGAAGGTTCCACACTCTCACAGTCTTATCATTAGATCCTGACACAATCAATTGATTGTCGCTCGTTATTACAACACTGCTTACTTGTTTAGTATGACCTTCAAGTACTGCTTCTTGTCGTTTCTCGAGTAGGTTCCATACTCTCACAGTCTTATCTGTGGATCCTGATACCACAAACTGATTGTCGCTCGATATTGCAACACTGTTTATTTGTTTAGTGTGACCTTCAAGCAGTAAACTATATAAATTTTCAATCATTTGCTTATTGACACTTTTTATTTCTTTTTTTTTATTTTTAGTAAGATTCCCTTTAACTTTAGAAAAGAAAGGAATTTCATAATCTAAACTCTCTCTTATTATGGACTGAACTTTTTCATAATCTTTTGCTTCGAATTCAGTTTTCTTATAAATTTCACTATATTCTTTAATAATATTTTCTAATTGCTCAAGTGCTGATCTCATCATAATATCTATTCGGCAACTAATTTTGAAAGCTTCACTGATAATTTTTTTTTTCTGATCTTTAATTTTGCTTATTGATTTTTTAATATTGCATCTTAGCCTTGTAAATCTGCTTGTTGGCAGTTTGATCTTGATTTCATCAAAAGTGCATGTAATATTTTCTTTAAAACACTTATTAAAGTGATCAGAAGTACAATTTTTGCATAATAATAATCTGTCACATTTATTACACTGCTTAATTGGTAGTTCATAGCATCCAAAGGTACTACACTTCAACATAATTATTATAAATATATTTTTTTCAAGTTCTTTTATCTTTGAATTAAAATTGTAGAAAATTGTTTCACTTTTTATTTATCAAAAATTAGAAAGATATTATTGCAAATATAGATAGGATTTATAGTATATGCTATGAAAAGCTTAAATAATAGTTTTGGCATGTTTAAATTTTCTAAACTTTACATTTTTTATTATTCTAACCTCTAGCGATTAAATATTATATAAAATAATAAAATGAATTCTCAGAAAAGTATCAAAGAATAATGCTAGTAAGTTTTTATATCAACACTATAATTATCATAGGGTTAATATTTAGTGAAATAATAATTATTATTCTATGATTTATTTTTATCTCTATAGTTTATATAAGATTGTAATACTTTTAATACATATCTTCAAAATCTAATTGTTTAAAAAAAAAGCTTATGATATATAAGGAAAAAAATATTATTTTTTATTGATAAGTATATATGTATAAGAATGAAACCTTTTGGTTGTTTTTTAATTTAACATATGATAATAAAGTTAAGATATTGACCTGAATGGAATTCTAAATAAGAGCAAGTTATAGAAAAAATGCAATCGATGCAATTTTAAAGCATTTATGTATATAATAAATATATAAGCAATATTAAAGAAGTTTGTATTAGATATTTTATAAAAAAATTAAATTATTAGTACAGGTAAGATCTCTTTAATTTTTTATATGAGCTCGTGTTGAAGTTGTATTCCAAGCTTCGTCAAAAATCCTACCATAATTTTTATTAATTGTGAACGCAACATATAAAATTTATTATCTTGCAAAAATAATTCTAAATATGGATTCTACTCACTAAAATAATAACAAACTATGTAAATTTTACTTTTTAGATTATAAAGCAGGGGCATATTAATCATAAATTTTCAATATTTTTTATAAATATTATCTATATATTCTCTCAGAATATCACTAATAAAATATGAATAAAGACAATATTATAGGCTTTCTAGTTGAGCTAAATGAGATGCTAGAAAATGAGAAATATCAGTTGCCTGAAGATATCTTTGATGAGTCTAGCAAATGCATAAAAAGAAATATCATTATGGAATGGAAGATTCGCATTGATGAAGCTACAGCTGATTTATCAATTAGATGGTTACAAGAAGAAGTTAATTTGGAAACTTGCATTAAGCAGTGGTCAAGCACATTTTATGATGAATATGAATTTACTGAAGTAATAGGGAAGATCGCAAAAATTGTTGAAAACTGGAAGAAATCTTTGACTGACGCTCTCTACAAAGACCCATCTGTCTATACCATGCCTAAAGAAAACATAGGCAATGATTCTGAAAACCCTGAGAACCTCAACGACAGCCTTCAAGAAGATTCTGACTCCAACTCCGAAAGCTCTGAGAAACTTCAAGATCCCAAAGAAGACAAAAACATTGAAGAGGCTGAAAACGAAGATGAGGAGGATGAAGACTCTAACAAAATATCCTAAAATAACCCATAATCCCTATATTCAAAAACTTTCAACTTTTCTCTTTTAATCTTAACCTATTGTTAATCTTACCTTTCTATTCACTCCTTAAATCTTTTGAAAATTTACTAATAAAAGCTTATAAGTTTTCCATTCTCAAAAAATTTCAAACGTTATTATTCTTAATTTAAATGTCCAAAAGGTCTTCGAAAATTGAAGAAGAAAACAATCGTTTGCGTAATGAACTGAAGAAACTGCGTTCAGAACTCAAAGAAATAAAAAAGAACTGTAAGAACCCTCCTGTTTTTACCACAGAAGCACGTAGAAAACTAGCTATGCATATACATGAAAAATTGGAACAAGGGATTTTTAGTCCGCCCAAAGTCCCTGCATCAAGATCTCGTTCCCCATTAGGGAACAAAAAAGTTAAAACTAGCAAAAGCCCTGCTTCCCGAGTAAAAATCCAAGAAAAATTCGATGGGGACAAAGAAAATTGCCCTGAAGATACTTTGGGTGAAAGAAAAAGTCCTGAGTTCGTCACAATAACAGATGAGAATTTTGGAGAAAAGGACATAATCCCTGAAACTCAAGATCTTAGCAGCTATTTACAACCTGAAAAACCCCTTGAGTTATCTTCAGATCAGATAATTGAACAGCTACACACATTGAAAAGAGAAAACAAACTGCTTAAGGAACTTAATTCTCTTAGAGCTGAAAATGAAAAACTCCGTATGCAAATGAGAAACAAAACCCCACGACACAAAGAACGAAACAATTCAGCTTATTTGTTTTGTAAGAATCATAATAAAAGCAAACGATCATTATTAGAAATCAGTTTAAATTCTTCGGTTAATAGTATGAATTCGAAGAAATCTGCAAAAAAAATCCTTAGAAGTAAAGATAAAAGCCCAAGCCGCTCACCTAAACTTGTTTCTAAATCAAACAGCAAGCATGATAGGACTTGCTCACCTTTGCCAGAGGAATTGTCTATGAAGAAATCATATAGAAAATCTCACAATGAAAGCTTTAGCGACATTTTCAGCTTTACAGCTTCAGCTAAAAAAACTTCTAAAAACCAAAAAACCCAGTCTGAACTGAGCATTGATAGGAATTCAGGACTTTCTAAAAGCCCTAGTAACCGAAGTACAAACAGAATCAGCCCTAATGATAAATCTAGGAATAAAAACTGTGATCTTTGCGACACATCACTTTGTAAAGGGTTATCAACATATTTCTGCAATAAACATGTAATTTAATCTAGTTTTCTCTATGATTTTTTCAATAATCCTACATAAATCTGATAATTACTTATAAATTACCTAATCCCATAAGAAAATATGAAACTTTCTTAGGGTATTTATACTAACTATGATAATATAGTTGGAGCCCTTTGGGTCATCCGATTAAATTGGAACGATACAGAGAAGATTAGCATGGCCCCTGCGCAAGGATGACACGCTCAAATCGAGAAGTGTATCCCAAATTTTTTGTGAATATTTTAAAAAATTATCTACTTAGATTTAGAAAACTCATTATCCACATCTTGAACTCTAACTTCAGGGTTTTCTTTCAACGTCTTTTTTATTGTCTCAAGTTTTTCTTTAATTTCCTTCATAGCTTTCTTATTCTTAATCTTAGAATAAATATCATAAGCTTTGTTAAAGTAATCATAAGCTTGTGAATATCTGTTTAATATCATAAAAATCGTCCCAATAACTTTAAGATTCTTCGCATATTGTTGTGTGGATTTTCCATGCAAAGATCTGTCAATTTCTTCAAGTTCTAAGCATTCTTGTAGAGCTTCTTCATACTCTCCTGCTTTAAGTAGTAACATGCATATATGTCTTTTAACTTTAGCGGTTTTTTTATTGATTTGCCCATGATTGTATTCATAAACTTTCTCTGCGTTCCTTAAAGCATCAAGAGCTTCTGGAAAATTCTGTGATTCTTGTAGCCATGCACCTAATTTTTCAGCAGATTCAGCAACAATATCTGAGTGCCAGTCAAGTTCCATCATAAGGTTAAGTTTCCTTCTAAGTATATCAATGCTATTATTCACATCATTTTGTTGATGATAAATTTCTGCCATTTCAGCATAAACTTCAATCATCGCTTCATGTTTCATCCCATAATGTCCTTCATAAAGTTCCCATACTGAAGTCATACTATCTAATGCTTTAGCATAAGCTTTTTGTTTTGTTTGGACTTTAGAAAGAGCTGTTAGAATAGGTGCATGGCTTAAATTATCATCACCCAAAAGTGATTTGTTCATTTTTAGAGCTTTTTCTAATAAATTCGAAGCATCTTCAATATTTCCAGCTTCCATATAGCATTTGCCTAGTAAAGTTAGTATATGAGTATGAAATGGTTTAGCTTCTTGGACTGAATTGAAGAGATTGCCATTGAGTTTAAGAGCTGAGGTTAGATGATCTAAAGCTTGTTCATAGTATTCTTTACTTAAATAGCTTTCACCTAGATTTGTGTGTGCTTGGACTAATATGAAAGGACTACGGTTATGAACGTTTACTAAAACTTTGCATAGAGCTAGTTGGTGGATACGGACTTGAATAACTCCTTCTTTGTCACCGATTTCTTCACGATCTTTTACGTACTCACTGAGGACTCGGTTTTTATCTTCTAATTCCCCGCATATACGATCTGCGATACTTAGTGGGAACTCTTCCATTTAATTTGAATAATTCATTTTATTTAGTTTATATAAGAATTGCTTAGAGTTGTCTTGGTAATGGATAAAAGGTTTAGGTGTTTATAAGTTGGAATTATTTGTCTTGTAAAGAGTAGGGACCTTGATATGACATTGGGATTGTATAGACTATATTTAAAAGATTATAGATTGGCTTAACTTGAATAAGTTTGGTATTTTTTGATAAATTTTTTGTTGTTACTTAGGTTTATAATTTTTATAGACCTTTTTTATTGTATTGGTTTTGGCATTTCTATAATAGTGGTGGAGGAGTATTTTTGGTGGGCTGAATGTTTTTAAATAAAAAGTTATATACTCACTGGTTTCAATGTTCAAATCAATTTAAATAAATGGAATATAGGAAATCTCAATGGAGCGAGAACATTAGCTCCCTTCTTCGCAAGACAGAGATGAATTTAATTAGGATCCAAACACCTTATCATGAAGAAGTCCCAAGGACATATGCATCAATGACTTATAACACATCTTTTTACGATAATCAGATGATTCAAGAACCGCCTCACAGACCTCCAACTGAATATAAAGATGATACATTACCTATTCTTCAGCAAGAGATTAGTACTGTAAAAAATTCACTTGAAAAACTTTTACACGAAAGATTAAGGGGACAAAAAAAAGACCTTGAAGATATTAATGAAAGACTTACTTCTCTAGAAATTGGGAATCAGGATATGGATAGATTTAAAGAAGATATTCAGAAGAATTTATATAACATAGAAAAAAAATGCTTGGCTGAAGTTAAGAGGATTGAAAATTCAGGTAAAGGGTTTATTACTCAGGAGGATTTAAAAATTGCTACTGAGGCGATTCGGAATGCTAATATAAACTCATTAAAGCAGTTAGAAAAGGAAATAGAGTATGTTAGATCAGGAGATATGGATATCAAAGAAGAAGTTTTTCGGATAACTGAAGAAAAGGTTAGAGACATAAGTAAAAAGTTTGTAACAAACAACGAGTTCAACAGTCTTAAAGAAACTGTGCTAAAAGAAACAAAAGATCGATTTCGTGATTTCGATTACAACTTAAACGGGAAAATTGATGAGTTCCGCTCAGATAACAGCCGCGAAATTCTAGCATTTGAACAAAAAATTTCAGAACTAAGCAAAAAGTTCGACCAAAAAGAAGATAGCATCTTCAGAAAAATCCGCGACCTTGAAGTTTCCCTGGAAAAAAGCACAAAAAAATCTGCAGAAGATAAAAAAAGACTTGAACAAGAACTAGAAAAGCTCAGCAACACTGAAGAAATTGAAGAATTATCAATTAGAATAAGAAAACTTGAAAATCAAATTCAAGATTTCCCAAAAGAAATTCCAGAACCAGATTTATCTCATTTTGTTCAAAAAAAAGAACTTATTGCCCTTAATTCTAAGCTACAAGAGTTTGAGACTTATAAAAAAAATGTTAATGAAAAAATCGTCAAGTTAGAAAAGAAAATTGATGAAGTGGAAAATAGATTGTCTGATAGTTCAGAAGAGATTGAAGATGATATAGTGGCTAAACAGGATTTTATAAATAAAGGAGCTGCAACTTTTGGCAAAAATGAGCCTGTTGAAAGTGGAGGTCCAGCTTTGACAAAAATATTTATTAATGATTTAGGTGATAGCGATAGTGAAAGTCATGGATATATTTCCCCTCATACATCACCAATGAACCAATTGCCGTTGAGTGGCTTAAAACTTGAAGAGAAAAAAGATAATCAACAATTTGACTTCAAACATAAGACTAACCTTAGGATAAATCAAGGTCTTGGGATGATAAACGAGGACCCAGTTGTTGAGAATAAACTAAAAAAGTCTGAAGAAGATAATGCGGATAAGATCAAAAAACCAAATGAAATAAAAAAAGTTGAAGAACCTGGGCTGAAAAAAACTGAAGTAAAGCATTTCTCTGTAGAAACTGTTAAGGTAGAAAAAAAACCAACAGAAGACTCATTGAAAAATAAAGGTAAAGACTTACTGGAGAATAAAGGTAAAGAATCTTTGGAAAATAGCGGAAAAACTAAAGAAATATTTGTCCAAAGTAAAAAAAATGTAATTATACCCTCATCAGATTCAGAAAGTTCAGGAAGCGAGGATATGTTTGGGTTGAAAAAAACTCCACTAGAAAAATCTAAACCCAAAATCACTGGGCAGAAAGCTCAGAACCTGATTTCCCTTGATATTGAAGATATTTTCGACTCTCCTAAGCCAAATCTGACAAAACAGCCTGAAAAAAACAAAAAAATCATTGAATTTGATGAAGAAGACTTAGATTTTGGACTGGGAGACCAAAAGAAACCTGAAATTCCTAAGAAAGACGAACCAGTAAAAACTTTTGTTAAAGCTCCTGAGCCAACAAAAAAAATTGAAGAAGAAAAAAAAACAGTTTTTGACAATGTGAAAAACCCTGGGAAAAATGGTCTGGAGCCAATTGGTGGGAAGATGCAGTCAGGCAAGCAAGAGTTTGCCCCAATTGGTAGCAAAATGGCTAAAAGTCCTGAACCAATAGCTAAAGGTCCACAGAAAAAAACCTCAGAACCAGATAAAAATGCTCAACTTAATAGATTTATAAGTGATTTTACAGAAGAATTTATCAGTGAGCATATCAATTTTGGATGTGCTTTTGTATCTCCAAGTAGTGGAAAAAATCTATTAGAAAAAGGGAAATTAGACCCACCTAATCTGAAAATACCACAAACAGTTGTGAATATGAAAAAAATTGATTTAATGGACAGTTCTTCACAAGAGGAAGATTCAGGTAGCGACTCAGGATCTGATAGAAGTTTTGATGATAGTTTTGGGCTTGATGTAGACCTACCTTAGTTTCACTAGTAAATATTGAGTAAGTAATTAGTTATTATGTCAAATTATTTTGATATCTCTCTTGAGACTGGGCCTGGAAGCTATGAAGTTCAAGAATCTATGGGATATTTATCACATAAATATTACAATTCTCCACGTACTGTTATAGCCAAAGCTAAAAAGACGAGCAAAATTTACTTAAGCGCAGAATTGAACAAGCAATATTCAGGCCTTGAGTCTCCTGGAGTGAGTACTTATAACCCTAATCGTGAAAATTTTCTATCAAAGTCCCCATCTACTCTTTTCGGCAAAGAAGAACGTTTTATGTCTCACATCAAACCTTTACTAAACAGATCTCCTGGGCCAGTATATAGTCAAGTACTTCAGTCTTCAAGTCATGGAGTATCTTTTACTAAATCAAGAAGACACTCATCTATAGAACCAACCTCACCAGCACCATGGGACTATAACCCAATTATTCCCCCAATGAAAATCCCTGCAGTTATTTTTAGATCGACCTATGAAAGTAATGTTGATAAATTCTTAACTCCAGGCCCTGGAACATATCAAATCAATAGTCTACAATCAAGAAGAGGAGCTTATGTGAGTAAAATTGGCCGAAGTATTGCTTTAGGTAAAGATGCATCTCCAGGGCCAGGATCTTACGAAACTAAAAAAGGTCATGATAAAGGGAAGATCAATTTCGGGTCTGGAAAAAGAAGCATGGACCCAAGAGCTTGTAATTTTTATGTAGATGCTAAATCGTACGAAATGTACCGAGATACTTAATTTTCAAGAATTTGATGAATTAACTAATAATCTTTTTTCAATCAATTGAAAAAACTCTTTAAATAGTGAGTTTAGGTTATTTATTGGTCATTGTTTTCTTCTTAGTGATTTTTAAATTAACCAAAGTTGGAATCCTTGAACCCTTAACTGAAGTTGGTGATACTAAATTTGTAGGACTCAAACTCCCAACCCGGATCTCGCTTTCTTCATACCTACTTTTTTTCTTTTTATGTTTGGTGAATGTTAGAAAAGTGTCGATTTTCCTTGTTGCTGTATCTTTTTCTTTTTGTTTTAGCTTATTATTTAATAACGCGATTTTATTGTCTTTATCTTTTAATGCAATTTGATAGCTTTCTAGATCCCTCTGAAGTTTATCTAAAGTCCTTAACAGAGAGTTTTTTTCCGACCTTTCCTTTTCTAATAACGTCAGTGTCCTTTCTACCTCTTTCGTCACAAGGTTTTTTCTAATAAAAAACCCTAGATCTACAGCTTTGACCCTAGAACCTAAAGCTAATGTGCATATAGTTTCATTAAGACTATCCATTGAAGGACTACAATTCATAATCATTGTAACTATACTTTCTGACCCACCTAATGTTGGCTGAAGGACTTGAGTGAGCATCGAGTTCCTATAAGGAATGTGTTTTTGTCTATTCTCCAAAGCTGAAATCACGTCCTGTAAAGCTGATAAAGATTTGTTTATAAGTAAAGCTTCTTTCAAAGTCTCTCCTGCAGCTTGACTTTTACTAATCCTCTCACTACCAGCCAGATCTACAAACTGTACTTTACCTACCCCAGTAGGTCCTGATATAGTAAACCATACAATTGCATGACTTCTTGAAGACCTTTCATTACATTCTGTAAATTTAGTTGTCCTTCTACTTATAGCTTTTTGGACCATTTCCCAGCTTGAACTTCTCCAATCATTAGGTAATTTTATCTCAGCTTTAGCTAAAGTTTCTTTCCAATTCTTACTAAATGGGTCATCGCTAAGCAGATTTTTCAGTTGCTCATTATAAATTTCTATACATTGTAAAGATACTTCATAATCTTCAGTTATCAGCTCTTCAAGTTTTTTTAAAGCTAAAAATATTATCCCGTTCATTGTGTAAGTTTTACCTGAACCTGTTTGTCCATATGCTATAACACAAGCATTTCCCCCAGAAATCAGTTTAAATACAGATTCTTCTATATCTTGGAATACAGTTTCAGTTTTAGTCCCAGGAATGAAAATTTTATCAAACTCGAAATTTTTGTTTTCTTTGTTTTTTTCTTTAATTTGAATTGATGTTTCGTCAATAGTTAGTATTTGTTGGTCCCAGGTTTCTGATGATGTTGGTGGGCGGAATGAGATAAGAACTTTGACGCTTTGTCTAGAGGCATTTTCATCAAACGATCCTTTACGGGAAACATTTCTAGATGGGTTTTTAGAATTAGACCTAGAAATAGGAATTGTTATTGTATGCTCAACTGTGTGCATTAAAGATGGAGTTGGTGAGCGATGTTGAGGTCTTGCCCCTGGTGGTGGGCTTACTTCTATATGGATTAACTCTTGTTTTAGTTCTTGATATTGATCTTTTAATCTTTGCATTTCAATTTGTCTTTTTTGGCTGAGTTCTTCAAGTTCTTCTTTGTACATTATTGCATTTTCTTCAGCGTGATAGAGTTTTTCTTCAAGCATTGTTTTGGAGTATTCTAAAATTCTAGCGGATTTCTCCCATTGGTCGTTTAAATGCTCGAGCTCGTACTTTTGTTGCTCGTAGACCCTTATTTTTTTTTTAAGACCTTCGATTTCTATTTGGAGTTTGGAAATTTCTGCTTCGTTTTTCTGGTATTTTTCTTTTATTATTTCTAAATTGTGCTCTGCTTCTCGGCATTTTACTAGTGTTTCTTCTAGTTTTTTCTCTTTTTCAGCTAGCTCTTTTTCTAGGCTTTCCTCATATTCTTTGCATGAATCTTGAAATTCTTGAAATTCTCTCTGCAGGCTAGCCAGTTCTTCTTTTAGATCTTCTGAGCTTGCCATTATTTATCTATTTGTATTTTTATTCTTATTAATTTATAGCATTTTATAAGACTGAAGTTAAAATTCTAAGATAAGTAATTATTTTATAAATATTTTATATGTGAAAATATTCAAGTTACATAAGTAATTCTTTTATATTTATTTTATATGTGAAAATATTCAAGTACTTGTGCTAAGACTTTTGAACTTACATTAAGAATTTCATAGTTTAATTTAAGTAAACAAACTAAGAATAAAAAATAAATAAACTCAAGATGAGAAGTTTAAAATCTATAGAATTAATTTTGTTATAAAGTTTTTTAAGAAAACTTGCTAAATATTTTTCGTTGCTAATATTCTGTGTCTCCATTAATTTAGATAAAAATACCTGAAATAACTCCAAAAATAGTAAGTATTGATACATTTATTACAATTTAAAGTTTAAATAAGTTTCTAAGCATAAATTTCAATATGCTAAAATTGGATATTGCCATTTTATAATATTATCCTTAGATATGGAATTCTCATATGGAATTCTC
>MPUH01001371.1:0-17226 GCA_001970955.1 Stentor coeruleus | reverse complement strand
GTATACGATATAAAATGTTTTATAACTTTTTTGTTAGCATATCTCTAAATAAACGAAGTTAAATACGTCTAATTTTATTTTATTTTATTCGATTTATTTTTTAGTTTTATTCCTATTTTCTCACTCCTTCTCATTTAATTACAAACAAACTCATAGTTTTTGAGCATTAGCTCTCATTAAAAAGCCCAAATAACTTTTTTAGATTACAAAATTTTATAAAAATAAAAAAATGACCATGATACTTTGACAGGAATAGCAAAAGAAATAACATTATCAATATAAAATGCTAAAATAATTGAAAAATTCAAGAAGGAGAATACTAAAGTGTTATATTAATCTAATCAACTACAGTTCTTTCATTAGCCTCATACACTAAATCATCATCAAACATAAAAAAAATTCATACAAAACAATCATATTTCTATAATCATTCTATAAACTAAACTACTCAGATGTAATTCTAAACATAATATAAACCTTTTATCACAATCCATATAACAAACTTTCATTACTAAATCATTCTATAAACTAAACTACCCTGAAGTAAGTTCTGTCTTACGTTCCCTTTCTATTCTTTTAGCATTTTCAATAAAATTAAGTGCATTTTTTCTCTCATAAATTATCCATTTTCCTTTCAATGCTTGAATAAGTTGAATAACACAAATAATAAATTGTACAAACAAACATAAAACAATATTCCCAATAATAATCATTTCAATAATATTTTCAACATTATTATTTATATCAAAAAGATATGCGAATGATAAAGAAAAAAATAATAATGTTGATATTTCGCTTATAAAATAAGAAACAAGTACAAATTTGCTTATAAATGGTCTATAATAAGCTAAATATATTAAAAAAAGCAAAGAACAAGATATATGGAGTATTCCTTGAATAAAAAGATAATTGTTTAAGTAAATTTGGGCTATAACATAAACAAATCTTCTAATGAAAAAAAATAAATAAAATTGAGATTGTAAATATAAATTTGATTGCTCTAGTTCTTCAAATAAACTTCCCCATCTTGATATAAACTCTCTTTCCCTTTCAATAATTTCAGTTTTATTCAGAAAACATCCAACAAAAGTTAGAGGTAAAGTTAAGACAAATAAAATCTTATTAGAAATTACAGAAAAAAATGCACCTGAGAGTAAGTTGAAGTAACCTTGATATGGATTGCTTACGTACTATATAATATTTACAGAGTGAAGTTGAACAAATGCAGATATTCCAATGTTTAGATAACTCTGTATCCAAAATCTTATAAAGAATGAGTATCTGTAGTTCTGAATCATTTTACCTGCTTTTTTGTTTAAGCCGAACATATTCAGTTTATAAACTATCCATAATAAAGGTAAAGCAAAAATTCCAGCAAGCATAAATATAAACATTTGTCCAGTGTTAATCCAAAACATCGAAGTATCAATTCCAGAATCTAAAGCTTCCATATATGGAATCGACGTTGCATTTTTAGAAAATATAAACTCAGCTAGGTTTGGTATAATATTAAATCCTCCTAAAGCACCTAAAAATGCTCTAATCCCTGGAGTTAAATGATTTTTACTTAAAGTGAAATATTGTATTAAATCAATAGTATTAACAAGCATCCATGCTGTAGCAGGGTTACTAAGTATAGCACAAAATATAGCACTATTTACTGTAACTTGAGTAGCAGCTTCAGTACGTTGAGCAACTTCTTTAGTTAAAGCATTCAAAATAATTGGTTTAAATTCATAAAGACTACTATTATAAGTATAAAAATCAAGTTGTTTATTAGATTCACTATAAAGAGGATATGTTTCTATTGTTAATTCAAGTATTGTCCCAGCTTTTATGTATTCTATAAATATTGGGATTATTAGAATTGATTTACTACTTGTTTGTGTGTATGTATAAGTTGTTGAGGTTATATTAGGTATTGTAAGAGAATAATTGTAATCTGTTAAAGGCTTTTGAAGGTTTTCAGAAAAAGTTAATAAGAGTTTGTTTAGGGGGCTTGTTTTGAGATTTGCTGAAAAATAGTCTTCAGTACAGTGATTTGATTTGTATTTGAACCCTTTTTTGCAATGGCAAGTGTTGTCGAGAAGATCAGCATTTTTTTCACAGATATTACATGTTGATGATGAGTTACAAGAATCGCATAGTGTCATACAACTGTTGCAGGTGTTGTTTTTATAATATAAGGTAGATGAACAGGAGTTACAATAATTATTATTTAAAATCACATCACTATAGCATTTTGTGCAACCATCTTCCATCCCATTACGACATTCTTTACAACTACTATGACAAGCTTTACAGTAAAATATCCCATTTGCACTTTCTTCTATAAAAAAACCACTTTGGCATATACATTCATTCCCATCAAAATTTGAGTGCTCAGGACATATACATTTCCCATCTTCTAAATTTGTATAATTATAATAACATTCTAAGCATTTATCCGCACTTGAACATGATTTACAAGTCCTATCACAAGCTATACATACTAAATCCGTAGTATTCGAACTATTATAATATCCTTGTTTACATTCACATTTTATATCATTATCAGTATAATTACTAGAAACAGGCTCAGCATTACTAGAAACACAAACCAAGCACTCATATGAGTTTAAACAAGTCAAACAATCTTTATTACATTGTAAACATACAAGGGATGTTGAATTAGCCTCAGAATAAAACCCATCTTTACATTTACATAATACCCCAAGAGGTTCAGCATTTGGATCATTGCATATAATACAAGCACTTTCATTGCACAAAATACAGTAATTATTACAAGGAATACATGAATTCATATAAATAAGATTACTTCCATAATACCCATTATTACATGAACAGCCTTTACTGACACTAATAGGAGATGCATTTTTTGCGATACAAGTATCACAAATTTCTTCTTGTGAACAAGTTGCACATTCTTTATAACAAGCTAAACATGAATTGATTTCATTAAGACTACTACCATAATATCCATAATTACAAGTGCACCCTTTGATAATATTTGCATATGCATTTTGTGCTATACAAGTTAAACATATTAAATCTTTAGAACAAGTTTTGCATTCACTATAACAAGCTATGCAAGAGTTACTATTTATAAGTGAACTTCCATAATATCCATCATTACATATACATCCTTGAGTTGTTTTAGGCTTTGCATTTAATGCTATACAAGTTAAACAAATATCATTTACTGAACAAGTTGCACATTCTACATTACAAGTTATACAAGAAATAGACCCTGAAGGATTATTATTGTAATATCCATCTTTACATATACACCCTTCAATTGTTGAAGGAATTGTATTTAATGCTAAGCAATAAGTGCAAATTTTAGCTTCTGAGCAATATAAACAATCACTATGACATAGTTTACAAGAATCTTTTGTTGTAAGATCTGATCCATAATATCCTGCCATACAAAAACAACCACTAGGGGTTATTGGGGTAGCATAATCAGCTATGCATTTATCACAAGTATTAGCATTTGAACAAGTTTTGCATTCAACATTGCATAGATTACATGAATCGTTAAATTTATAATACCCATCATTACAAATACAATCAGTTGAATTACTAGACCCATTAGAAGGACACCAGCATATGCTATTATTGCTTTCTATAACACAAGACTTATCTTTACATTTACAATCCAAACATAAACTTCCTGAACACCCATAATTGCATCCACTTGCACAATTTATTCCAGCACCTGTGGTATTCCAATCTATCATATTAGAGATGCAATACGTCACGCCATTATCATTTATTCCATGACATGTAGAAGGGCATGTATTCACTAAGCAAATACCTGGAATATAATTACTAGTAGCATAATTTGATTGGCTAATAATATCACTATAAAGGGCAAATGACCACATATATCCATGCATTGAAGGACCTCCGTTTATTCCACCAAGGTATGTATAATGAGTATCAGTTCCATCATCAAAAATAAATGTACTAGTATTAGAATATGTTTGCACGCCGTTTGCATAAACAATAGCACTATTAGGTTCAACTGTTACTACTAAAAAAACCCAAATATCTGCATAAAAATTACTTAACATAAATGTATTAGCTAAACCTTCAGTAGCCAAAACTGAATTTGGTAATACTAGTTTTAGTAAAGGAGAATAATTTTCATGAAATTTTAATTTCACATTGGTTTTTCTATGGAAGATTACAGAATTTTTACATGTTAGAACCATTACCCATGTTGCTATTGAAAATGTGTCTGGAAATTTGTAAACTGTTACGTTATTGTATTCATTTGGCATCATGAGTATATGGTAATCGTAAGTATCACCCAAACCTTTAGGAAAATATGCACCTCGATCAGTTGGAATTGTATCAAAAGAGTCTATATCTGAAGTGTTTCCATTTACTGCATGCATACCATTGCCGGAGTAGTCCATGATTTTTTGCCCAAAATTCTTCCCTAGGCTATATTGAATTAGAAGTTTTCCAAAGCATGAAGCAAGGCAAAGAGCCACTATTTTAAGTAGCATAAGCATATTTATGGGAGTGGGATTCAATCAAGGTTTAAAAAATTATGAAATTTGATTAAAAAAAGACACAAATGCTGAATAAATTGTAATTTTTAAGTGCTTTTTTACAGGGAAATCAGCTTTTTATGATAGGTTTTATATTTGGGTTTGTTTGATATGGAATATTATCGATTTTTTTCAACAAAATGCGATAAAATTTATATGGTAATAAACTATTTTCATCAATTTTTAAATTTGACAACTTCAACTTGATTATAGTTTTTATTAAAAACTTTTTTTGAATGTATTAGAAGTATTTTTTGTTTATAAAAGTATGAAAATAATGTATAGAATAAATTTAACCTTACTGTAATGATTATACTCTAGGAAAATTATATTTTTAAGATAGTAACTGGAATTTTATTATTAAAATATTATATATCAAAAATTTCAAAATATGTACTTTGATATTAAACATGCGTAATATTATTTTTGTTAGAAGATATTAACATTAGTTTTTTAATATAGCATGTAAAATATGGAAATCTTTCTCTATAAGAAAAATAATTTTATTTATTAGTGAAGTTTAGATGATAAGAGAATAAACCTTAAATTTTAAATAATCTTTTTAAAGTATTACTTTATACTATTTTGTATGATCATTTTTAAATTTTTTTTATAGGAGCATGATATTTGAACTTTGTGATGTGTTTTGTTATATGATCATGATATTTCTGTAATATTTTATAGTTTTTTTAAATGATTTACATGAGATTTATACTTTTACCNTCATGATATTTCTGTAATATTTTATAGTTTTTTTAAATGATTTACATGAGATTTATACTTTTACCTAAGATCAGCTTCTATTCACAAAGTTGCAAATAGATAATAACTATCTAACTTACTCATCATACTGAAAATCNTTTATACTTTTACCTAAGATCAGCTTCTATTCACAAAGTTGCAAATAGATAATAACTATCTAACTTACTCATCATACAAAGATATTAACACCCTAATAAGCCTTAACTAAAAACCCAATATAAAAAATACACAACTCAAAATCCTACACTACTAATAAAATCATATATAAATCATAGAATATTCTCATCCTCTCAATACATCACTAAATTTACAAGCTTATAAAATACACCTATCATAATCTCTAATCATATCAACTAAAACAACCGAAAAAGTTCTTAAATTTTATTAGTAAATTATAATACTCACACATAATTTCTAATCATATCAACTAAAATCCATAGAAAAAGTCCTTCAATTTTATTAGTAAATTATAATATGGCTCAGCGTGAATTATTTGAATTAACTCGAGAACTAGAGTTTCGTAGACGGCAAATTGTAAAGCTCGAGCAAGAACTAAAAAATCGTGACGAAAGAATCATGGACTTAGAGCTTGATTATGATAAAGTCAGAGAAGCAGACCGGCAATTTCAAGTAACCAAAGAAGGCTTTGAGCAGTCTATGATGGGTCGAGTGAAAACTGCGATTGATGGAGAAAAGGAAAAATATCGTAAGCTTTTCGAAGACCTCACAGCAAAAAATGAAGAACTTCAACGTGAAAGAAACACTTTCGTAAATGACCGCCGAACATTGGATGAAAAGAACTCAGAAATTGCTTTTTTGCATAGTAAGCTTAAAGAAATGGCAGAAACCCAAGGGATGGGAGATACATTGAAAGATCTTCAAAAAGACAAGAATTTGAATGAAGCTTTAAGAAAAGAACTTGAGGTCGCAAATCATAATTGGACAACTTTGAGTAAACAGATGGAGGATATTTTAGCAGAAAATAGGGTGTTAAGGGAGATGGCAGGAGTGCCTGAGAATTATGGTTTTGATTTAAATGAAATTAGACTAGTAGAAAAACAGAAAATTGAAGAATATAGAGGGAGGATTACAAGATTAGAAGAAGAAGTTGAAGAGTTAGAAAAAGAAAGGACACAGTTGAGATATAAACTTAGGAATTTGTCAACTTTATATGGAGAAAAAGGTCTTAGGTTCCATCAACTTACTGCAGAACAGATGAGAATGGTTGATGAATTCGCTTTAAACTTAAGAGAAGGGAGGATTGAAATACCATTAAACGATAGATCTAAAGAACTTTTATTAGAAATCGAAAGACTTAAAGCTCAGATTCAAATATTAGAAGCGAATTCTTTTGGTAGGAAAGTTGATGTGGGGATGAGTGATGAGATTTTAGAAGAAATCCGTAAAGAAAATCGTGAGCTTAAAGAACTACTTATGAAATTATTCTCAGGTATGACCCCAACTAATGATGAAAAAGCTGTAATTCAACGTCATGGTTTATCTTTACCCCCAGTGCCAATACAAAATGCTGTTGGAGAATATACAGATGGTTTTTCTTATAGATTTAGTTCTAAAATGCCAATTCCTGAAATATGGACTGGAGAACCTAAACGTGATATGGCTGCTATGCAATTACAAATAATTGAACTTCTTGAACTTATTTCCCGTAGAGATGAAGAAGATAAAATCACAACTTTAGAACTTGATGAATTCAGAGGAAAATTAAGAGAAATCTTGTTAGTTCAACAAGAATTGTATAAAGAATATTCAGCTGATTATAGTAAATGGCAAGATGATAGAAAACATTTTGAAGAAAATTATGAAATTGCATTACAAGAATTAAGAGAAGCTAGGGCACAAGTTGCTGTGTATGAAGATATGACTAAAGCTATACAATCAGGAAATCATCCTGAAGAAAAAAAGAAAATAGTTGAGATGAGTACCAGAATAGCTTTACTTGAAGTAAATCTTCTAAGATTAAGTAGGAAATACGAATGCTTACAAAGTGAGGAAAAAGACTTAAGAATAGCTTATCATGGTTTCGAAGCAGAACATGCAGAAAAAGATGTTATAGTCCAAAGAAGTATTGGTAAACTTAAAGAATGGAGAGTCTCAGCAACTTATCAATTAAAATTCCTTTTTAAACAACTTAGGAACTCAGTGCCAATAGACAAATATGAACAACTTGAACATTATTTAGATATTTTAAGAGAAAAACAAGCTGAATGGATCTACAGAGAATCTAATTTATACAAAAGAATATCAAAACTTGAAAATGCAGACCGTGAAAACTATGAATTAGGGGAAAAACTCAGAAGACAAGAAGACTTGAAAATCGAACTTGAGTCTGAATTGGATTTAGTTAGCCGACGTCTTGAATCTTTAGACCCATCATTTAGATTAGAACGTGCTGTGTTTAAAAAAATCATCGAATTACTTAAAGCTCGGCTTATCAGCGCTGAAACTGCATTTGCGCTTTTTGATAAAAATAAAGATGGGACAATTAGTAGAGAAGAGTTTAGATCAGCGATGAATAATATGGGAATCAAACTTCAACCTGCTGAATTAGACTCGATAATGAGGTCGATAGATACTGACCTTGATGGGGGAATTAAATATAGAGAATTTATTAAAAAACTACAAATCTATGGAGCACAAATTGTCACTGAAGAACAACAGATACTAAATACAATTTATGAAAGCATTAAAAAATTAGGCTATGGGCTTTATGAAGTCTTCCAAATATTTGACAGGGATAATGATGGGGAAATCAGCAGACAAGACCTTCTTGATTCTTTCAATAACTTTGGTCTAGGTTTATCAGTAGCTCAAATTGAAAAAATAATGAAACTCATTGACAGCAACAAAGATGGGGCAATTGAGTTTTCAGAATTCNTCAGCAGACAAGACCTTCTTGATTCTTTCAATAACTTTGGTCTAGGTTTATCAGTAGCTCAAATCGAAAAAATAATGAAACTCATTGACAGCAACAAAGATGGGGCAATTGAGTTTTCAGAATTCAACAGGGTATTTGAAAGGGAACTTGATTTGAAAAAAGACCGTAAAGGGTTTAGTTTAGATTGGAAAGATGAGCTTTTTAACAAAATCAACAATGCTGTTAAAACTTATGGTATGGATCTAAGTGAAGCTTTTTCTTCATTTGATAAAAATCACGATGGGATGATTAGTAAAAGTGAATTTACTCAAGTATTTAGAGAAATGGGTGTTGGTTTAACAAAAGAACAAGTTGATGAGCTTTGGGGAAGTATGAATTCTGATAAAGATGGTTTTGTAAGTTATGTTGAATTTGTCTCACAGTTCAGATCTTCAAATAGAGAAGCAGAAACTCAAGCAATTATTGAAGAAGCTGATAGAAATGCTATTATGAGTACAACTGGGTTTAATAAAGATAGGAATCGACAAGCATTATTAGAAGCAAGAGAACAGGCAGCTTTACTTAAAGCTGATCGATATCAAGGAAGAATGAAAAGTTTAGAAGAAAATCTGACTGAATCTGAAAAAAGAATTTCAATGTTGGAACTGAAAAACTTAGAATTTATGAAGAAATACCAAATTGCTAGAGAAGAAGAAGCCGAGTTGAAAATTAAAATGGTCAATTGTGTGAGTAAAGCTGAAGCTGAGAATCTTAAACAGAATAATGAAAAGTTACAAAAGGAATTAGCTGAAGCCCGTGCGGCTATGAATACTTATAAAGCACTTGTTGGGGTATCTTCTGATCATGTTAGAGCTTTAAGATTGACTATTGAGAGAAGAAAAGATGAGATTGAAAATTTTCAAATTGCTATAAGAGAATTACAAGCTGAAAGTCAAGAAGCTGCAACTTTAGGGAAACTTTATCATCAAGTTATGATTTCTAGATGGGCAGAAGCTTCGGCTAATAGGAAATATGATAGTTTACAAAATGAAACTAGAGCTTTGAGGAATGAAGGATTTAAACTTGAAAGCCAAATTATGGAAAATGATAAAACAATACAAGATCTGCAAACTGTATTGACTGAAAAAATCACAAATTATGAGTTTAGGATTAAAGAACTTAAGATGATAGCGGAACATAATATTTCTATTGAAAAAGCTAATGAACTTATGGCGCAGATTAGAGAATATGGTGAAAAGAAATCGGAAATTGAGGATTATAATAGAAAACTTAGAGGGGAACTTTTAGAGTTGGAAGGGAGAATTGAAGAGGCTAATATTATGAAAAAAGCAGCTGAAGAAATTTATAGTCTGATAAAAACTGGAAGTTCTGATGAGATTTCAGATAAACTTGTTGAAATGGCAGAACGTATAAGCGGTCTTCGTCTAAACGAGCTTAAAGCGAAAAGAGAAGCGCTTCAGTCTAAAGAAAAAGAAGAGTATCTTGGACGTCTTCGTATGCAAGATCTTGATAACATCAGAGCATTAGAACAAGAAGTGGCTAAATGGGAAAGCATGATGGCGAAAAAAGAGGAACTATGGAGAAAAAAAGATGATGAAAGACAAAAAATGCTCCTCAACCCAAAGTTCAATATAAACCCCGAAACTTTGCCAGGAAAATTCCCTTCAGCTGAGCTTAAGAAAAAAGATGAAGATTTAAAACTTCTTCAAGAGCAACTACGACAAGCTGAAAACAGTCTTAAAACCAAAAACGAAGAAATCGAGCATCTAACCAGAATCAGTAGAGAAAGTAGAAATCTTCAATACGCCCCAGAAAGAGAAAGCCAATCCGTAAGCATGAGGGTAACTGAAACACAAGAAAAAGACCAAAGATCATCCCAACTTGCACTAATCGCAAGTAAAAACATTAAAACTATCAATGAAATGCTTGAAAACAAAAACTTCGAATTAGCGAGAAAAGAAGAAATTATAGAAAAATTAAAAAAAGATATAATGATTATGCAACATGAATTTAGTAAAGAAAAACTTGGATGGGTTAATGAAAGAAATAAAATACAAGATAATGTTAGGGATATAAAAACTGATATGAGTATTACTAGAACACGTACAGCCAAAATACGTAGTCCTGAACTAGATTCTTTGCTTATAGAAAAAGATAAACAAATTGAGAATTATAAAGTTTTATTGAAAAATGCTGATAATAACAAATTAACTTATGAAAAACGTATGAAAGAATTGAGGAATGAGTTGGAAAAAGTTGCTTATGAGTTGAATATAGAAAGGTCAAAACATAGTGAAGAGAAATTCCGTAAAGAAATGGATCATCATAAAAAACTTTTGAAAGCTAAAGATGAAGAACTTGGCAAGCTGAAAAATGCTTTGATAAATTTGAAGAGAGAGTTTTTAGGGGCAAATTGATAATAGATAATATATTAAAAATATAGTTTTTTTGTTGGTTTTAGGAGTAGTTTGTAAGGGTTATTGATGGGAAGATGATTTTTTGTTGGGTGATATGAATTTTTAGTGTTTGATGAAAGTTGAGATAGATAAATAGGATTGGGTTTTTAATTATTTAGAAGGATTTTAAGTGATTTGGGAGAAATTAGACTGGGAAAATAAGGTTTTAAGAAATCTGATAGTAGAAAGTATTTGAGTTGAAGTTTTTTATTAGTGAAATTTTGTTAAGAGAGATTTTTGGTTTGGCTTATTGGGTATATGGAATTTAGATATTTTATTTTAGGATTTTCTTAGCTTTTTAATCATGAAAAAGCAAAAAAATAACACCCAGATAACCCCAGATGGTATCATCTAACACTAAGATTAATTAAGGAGTCTTCTAATATCTGTAGACAACCTAAATGCCCTTCTTCCAACAAAAACTAGGTCGACAAGTCAAACTTCCTCATAAATTTCTAAATCTTCTTAAAATTCTAAGCCAGGATTTTTAATAAATCTCATCAATTAAATAAATTCCACTACCCAAGCATAATTTTCTACATAAAATCCTATTGAATCATGCATATTATCTACCTATCTACGTCTTTAAGAATTGGAACAAAACAACAGCAAAACCAAAAACAATAATCGAGGAATGCAAAACTGCATCAATTTTCCATTTTGCCAAAGACTGTTCTGGTTTTTTCGACATAAGCATTTCTTCTTCAGTATCAGCCACTTTCATAACACTTGAATAAGGGCTATAGTCATTAAATTCTTTAGGTTTAGTAAAATGTATATGCAAACACACAGGAATAATATATGCAAAATATAATCCACAAAAAGCTCCAACAAATCCAACAATAAGTCCAACATTAGGATAAACACTAGCAACAATAGTTGTTAAAGAACTGCATATAATACTCATTATAAATACATGTTTTTTAGATGGATAATCAGTTCCATAAAAAAAACCAAAAAACTGAGTACGGACGAAATATAAGATCATTGGATAAACTGTGAGCATTTGTGTAAAAAGGATAATTCTGACAATAAAAGCTAAAGGGTTTGTAGGGGAAAACATATCCAAAGCATTTTGAGAAATATTTTTTTGAGGGAAACCATTACCTTTAAACCCAAAATATCCAATTACAGCGATACTCATATAACTTCCTGCTGCTGCGACGTATCCTAAAGCTAAATCACGATTATTTTTTTCTTGATGTTCATTGTTTTTCATAATGATTGCAATACAGTTATGCAGAAAGTATGAAAAGGTTAAGATTCCACTTAGCATAAAAAAATCACTTTTGAATAGAGTTATTTCAACTTTATTGTTGTGTTTTAAACAGTTCCAATCATCATCACATTTTTTATCATCATTTTCAATAGATTCATGATGAGTTGTAAATGTATTTATTATAAGAGCTCTTATTCCGACTGAGATAAGGAAGATTAGATTAGCGAAAACAAAAAAAATCCCCCCTGAGTTAAGTTTGATATAAGTAGATTTTTCTTTAAAGTTTAGGAGAAATATAAGTAAACCCATAAGGATAAAAGGGGTATATCTACCTGAAAAATCATCCCAGCAATCATCGCATGAGCTAATTTCACTTCCTGAAATCCACTTACCAAGTCCTTTAAGTATATTAAAAAAAGAAGAGTTTATTAGGACATTAAATGCCATTGTAGCTCCAACTAAAACTGAACAACTCATAATCAAAGTTATTTGTTGACCTTTTTTTCCCCACATTTTCCCAACAAGGTTAACAACATCATCTTCATTTTCTTGTTTACAATACTTAGCTGTAAGATAACATGTATACCAAGTTATAATACCTATAAGTATAATTTGGACTATATATTTTTTTACTTATCGCCATAATCAAACCAGATTGTTCTACACCCCAAGGCATTGTAAATACTGTTGATCCTATCATTGTATTCCATAAACTAGATGATGTTTACCTAAATATAGTCATCCAACTTTTTTGCTTGGAAGCATGAGAGAATAAAAACATTGCTGGGTTGAAAACATGTGCAGGAACTTTGAGAGATAAATCTGGATTTACAGTTGATAATTTGTCGTAGTATTTAATTTTGTGGTATATTCCTCCGTCTTTATGAGTAGGTGAAAAAGGTGTTCGTGAAGGACTGTCCATATTTATTCGACTTTGTATTAGGAGAAAATTATGATTTTTTTTTAGATAAAATGTATTGAAAGTTACGGATTATTTGCTGTTGGTTTTAGAGGTTTAGGGTGGATGATGGAATAGAAAGGTAGAAGGTTGAAAAGGAAAAAAATTGGTTAAGGATTTGGAAGGAAAGATATTGTAGAAACATCAAGTTTATGAAATCTTTAGCAAGTTCAATAATTCTCAAAATCGATCAAAACAGGCTCATTTAGAAAATTCTATTCGAATATGATATTCTTATTATAGTATAATCTATTTCTGGGACTATTCTTAAACTAATATATTAACCAAATATTCAATAACCAAAGATATGATTATTAATATTTCTCTGGTTGAAGCCATAGAAAAAGCTATTAAGATTAAGTGAAGATAGTTAGTAATTTATTGAGTTTCTTCCCAAATCTGAACATTATAAACTATCATGCTTGCTGGGACTGCAACATTGCTGCAACAGCCACTGACAGAACAAGGCCAGCTACCACCAACAGCAACATTAAGAATAATATTGGTTGGTACATTAAAAGGTGCATTGCCAGGATATTTCTGCCCACTAGAATTTTGTGAGTACCATTGACTGCTAGGTACTGAAAGTATTTTCGTCCCTTGAACAACTCCATTAACAATACTAGCATCGAACCAAAAATTCATAAACGTTGGTTGCCATTCAACTCCAAAATAATGAGGAACTGACCAGTCAACATTAAAAGGATACTGATTATTAGGTGGCCAAGGATATTGAGTATTTGCAGGCCATGGTCCTCCAAAATGTAAAGTTGAATATGCTTGTTCTTGTGTACATATAGTTTCCATTATATCAATTTCTCCACATGCAGCCCAAGTCCCATAAACATTACTTCCACCATAAGGTAATAACCAAATAGCTGGCCATAATCCATTACCTTTAGGTACTAAAGCTTTTACATTGAAAAATCCATAAGGTCCCCATTGTTTTGCTGAATGCACCTTTCCAGAAGTATAATTGTATCCTTGATAGCTTTCTTTTTGAGCATGTAAAACAAGAGAATTACCTGTTGTATACACATTTACTGAACGAGCTGTATAATATTCCCATTCATTATTCCCTGAGTCTGCTCCTGGCATGGTATCTGCTACCCAATTGTTTAAATTGGCAAAGTTGTCGTTAAATATTTGGGTATAACCACCTAGAGCTACGGTCAACACACAGAGGATTAGTAGTGACTTAACCATCTTTTTATAATAAATTCACCAAAGTTATTAGTTTGATTTGTTTGAGGATTTTTAGTATTTTTTTTTTTTGATAAGTGTGTATTTGGAGATAAATTGAGGTTAAGGTAGTTTTTTTTGAGGTTAAGATGAAGATTTTTGGTATAGATGATTTTTGTTTGGGTTATGGAAAAAATCTAATGTTAAGGTAGGTTTTTTTTCAGGTTAGGATAAGGAATATTGCATAGGGTATAATTGTTGGGGTTATAGAAAGAATTTGATGTTGGGGTCACTTTTTAGAGGTTAATATGCGGATTTGTCAAATGGGGTAAGTGTTTTGGGGTTATGGAGAGAATATGATTTTTAGGTTTAGAGATAATATTTTTGGGTCAATGAGGAAAATAAGGGTGAAGAGAGTTGAGGAAGGAAAATTGAATAAGGATTTAAGCTGTTAAGATGGATATAAGAGTAATTCGGTATGCTTTGTATTTGAGAAAATTAAATGATTTAAAAAAATTTACAGTTGTATGAGGTATTATTATTCAGGTATTTAATGTGTTATCTTATTCAAGAGTTAAACAATATTAATTGATCAGTTTTTTCTTTTTGCCGTCTTCCCATATTGCTTTAATAAAGCATTTTTTCCCATTTTTGTCTATAATCGTTAGTGTCCCAACGCCATGCATATTACCATTAAGCCATTCCCCAACATAATTTTTTCCATCAGGCCATTTAAACATTCCATACCCATCTCTATATCCGTTAGCATAACAACCTTTATATTCTCGTCCATCAGGCCATGTGTAAATCCCTTCACCATGTAGTCTGCTAGCTTTCCAATTTCCTATATATTTCTTCCCATCTGCCCATTCAAAAACTCCATTACCATCCATCATATTCTCTACAAATTCTCCATTGTAAATGCTTCCATCATTAAAGCACATCATACCTTTACCATGTTTCAAACCTTTAAAATAATTTCCTGAATAAAGAACATAACCTTGCCATGTAGATTCAGTATTTTTCTGTGCTTCTTGGTTATCTTCTCCATATCTTCCACTATAACAATTTCCATAAAACAGTCCTGATTTTACAGCTTTAGCATATTTTTCAAGTACCGTCGTTTCCCATTCAGTTGTAAAAAAATCTCTACCCACTATTTTATTCAACGGGAATTCTTTATATGGCTTCAATAAAATCCCTTTACCAGTAAAGATGTCATTTTTAAAACTTCCTTCATAGAAAACCCCATCAGCTTTAATCATCCGGCCATATCCATCCCTAATCCCATTTTTAAATGACCCTACATACTTAGTATCATCCTCATATACCATAATACCAAACCCTTCAGGCTGTTCAGTATATACATTCCACTGCCCTTCATAATACCCACCATGCCTAATTTTTACAGTTGGCATCAGCATAACATTCTCAGAATTTTTCAAAGCAGTAAGTGTTATTTGAGGTAGTACCCTTTCTATTTCTAGAACTTGTTCACATGTAGGTGGTGGGCCATATAAAATACTATGTTTTACAGCAAATCCTTGAAAGATCTTAACTGCCTTTAAATATTTAGTCGCTATTAGCTTTCTGATAGAAGATTTTAGTGATGTATCACTTGGCATAATAGTCTGTGTATTCAAAGAATATATATAAACAGACATAGGCTCAATATCTAAAGGGTCAGCTTGGATTTTTACCCTTTCTCTTTTTACATCTTCGATTTCTTGTATCCTCCCGTCTTGTCCATTGTCGAAAATGCATGAGCAGTAATTTCCCATAATTAAACTATAAAACGCAAGGTTTTTATGGGGATAATTAAAAATATTGAATACAGACAAGGGATTTTGTTATGAGGAGATTATGAAGAAAGAGATTTTTAGTGATGATAGATATAAGGCTATTATTGGGATTTATATATTCAAATTATTTGTATAAAAAATTTTAAAAAATAACATGGTATGGTCGTGATAGTATTGAAAGATAAGTTAGGTTTTTAAGAAGTTTTGGATGTGGGTGTGTTCGTAATACTTTTTAAAAGGATGAGATTTTGATAGAGAATGCTTTTTTTTATTTTTTGTATTCAAATGGTTTTTAGTTTAACTAGTAAAGTTTGGTTTCTGTTATATAATTTTTTGTATTCAATGATGTTTGACCGATAAATTTTATAACAAAGTACCACAAATGATAAACTATAATCATTTTATTTTCAATCCTAACAAAAACTCATGTTTAACTGTAATTCTCAACATCTTCAACTCTAATTTATTAACCCAGCTACCCAAATAGTCTTACCCTAATTGCATAATGACCCTATCTAGGAACACTTTTTCTGATAGTTTTCTTGCATCTATTTGGATATTAATTATTCTGAACTTACCCAACTTAATTTTCTTAGCGCATCAATCATGTATTATTTTCATCAACTTCATCAACATTTTTCAGCATCATTTTAACCATGTTCTTCAACTTAATAAATTTACCTTGCTAGTTAATTTTCTTCCAGTCTTATCTACACTATTTCATGAACATATTTTATATAAATATCTACCTAAAATATCTAATTTTAAATACAAATTCTCTGTACCCGCTAATCTATATTTAACCTTAAAACTTTATTCAGAGATTTTTAACAATCTCAGTCTCATATTTTTTCTATATTTATGTTTTTCAATTTCTGCAATAGCATTTTTATAATTTTGACTGGTTTTCATCTTTCCCATTTCTGATTTTAGTGATGATTTTCTGTAATTCAGAGCTTTTATTGTATTTTTGTTTACAATTTTATACTGGTTAATAGAATCTTTTATGCTTTTACATAATCTTGAAAACATTTGGGCACTATTTATGACTAATTCTAGCTGTTTTTTTTTTTCAATTTGATATATTTTTTCTCTAAACAGCTTATTGTATTCCTCATTTTCTCATAAATCCTTTAAGTACCCAACTAAGCAAACTCTTGCAACTGAGTATCTTTTATTTCCTACATGATTTTATAGTAAGAATATTTTTTTTAAACATCATCTTCAGTGAAAATTTCTTTATCTTTTAATTTTTTCAACTCAGATTTTAAATCCTTCAAGCAACTTTCTTGTAATAATTTATGATTGAATACTCATCAAGGTTTTTTCTTAGTGATGCTAACTGAATAAAAGCTGTAAATCTTAATTTACCAGACATACATTTAG